>BJBW01002667.1:105436-189321 GCA_004320125.1 Scolopax mira | reverse complement strand
AGTGCCCAGGTGAAATTTTTTTCATAAGTACTTTGGGTTTAAATTTTGGGGCAGAGGGAAGAGGTGTTAAGGGGGAATTAATGAAAAGGAGATGACTGTAGTCTCACCACTGTTCTCTCCATTCTAACATCGACACAAAAAAAAAAAGTGTTAAATACATACAGAGCTTGATTAGACCACTGGATAGATGCAGAGAAATAAAAAGCAGCAACAATGAATTAAATTTTGCAAAGACACATTTTTGACCAGAGAACTGACAAAAAAAAAATAAAGATCCATTTAAGTAGCATTAGAAATTAAGGATTGCTTCTGAATCTAACTACCTTACCTTGAGCATAAGCATGGACATTGTCCTGAGCTTGTCAGCTGTGTAATACTGACGGTGCAAGAGAGGGTGATTAGCCATTTTTCTAAGTTGCATCATGACATTTCCCATATCAGAGCTTTTCTCTGTAAATAAAGAAATGAGGTATATTCAGAAGCAATACATAGGTGCCTATCTGATGCATCTTTATCTCTCAGGAGAACTTTATTTATAAGGACTGAATTTGACACTTCACCTGAACTTCGTGAAAAAAAAAAAAAGGGAAAAGAGGAACAAAGGAAAACAAGAGACAAAAGGAAACAGGACCCTCACATACCATTACTGTTAATAGTTTTCTTGAGCTTGTTTAAGAGATCACAGTATAGTTGTTCCTGCTTCTCAGACATGGCACATAGTTCAATGAGATCTTTTTTGGGAGGTAGTTGTTTAAGGACCTGACAAAATAAAAAGATACCAGGTAAAAACGCCACTGTAGTGAAGGGTCAGTGACTCTGACACAGGTCTGCTTTTAAGCTACTCTATCCATTAATTTTTCCCTTTCTTTTATAGATACAATTCTAAATACAAGAATTTAAATATGTTTTGGATTTTGGAATGAAAAAGAAACATTTTGAGGATAGCAAAACAAACTACATATTTTTATTTATACATATGCACAAGTATATATGTGCACATTTGCTGCCTTAATCCTTTTAGTTAAAATAAAACGTCATTACTAGGAAGTGACAAATATTTTTATGGTCAATGGATTTCTCCCTTCTCACCACCTGCAGTGCACCGAATCATCTTTTGGTGACCCTTCCTAACTAAAATTCTCAATTGTAAATAGTCAGCAAATGATGACCATCAAAACCCAAAGCTGCAGCAGGTTACATTTTTACTTGCAAACTCCTACAAGATGGAAGACAGCTCAAGTTTCTTGCTATTCCTAGACAAACAGGTAAAACTAACACTGACAGAATCTGACATTAAGTTTTACTGTTAGACTCAGATTGCCAGATAATATGAAACCGTTATTTTAAAGATAAAACATTACCTCATCTTTTACTCTTCTCAAAATGAATGGTTTTATTATCTGCTTTGCATGTGCGATCCTCTCCTTTTCGTAAATGCTTTGTTCTTCAGCACTCTTCTAGGGAAGACATTGTAAGAATTCAATTACAGTATGAAGTTTTCAGATGTAACAACACTACCTTAACTATTATAACTTCATGAAAAACCCAGACAGAACAGACAGTTAGTCTGTTAGGAATTAGTATTCTGAGATCTTTTTATGACACATTTTTATGTTAAATGGTTTATTTCATTGTTTCATTTTCTAGATTTTCATAATCACATTACCCGTTTCCATAAGATACCAACATAAAAGAAGTTAAGCAGCAACATCAGTGTTCTAGCATAAAAAAAAAAGTTCCTTTCAAGAAGAGAATATACAATACTTACTGTTTTTGAAGAGAACATCCTTCGGATTTCACTTGTGCTACTGCTGAACATATGTGGCATGACAAAATTCAAGAGGGACATCAATTCCAACAGATTATTTTGAACCGGAGTCCCCGTTAGCAGTAAGCGATTCTTTGCCTATTTGTCCAAGGGGGAAAACAGCAGTGAGAAACATTAGTCAAACAGGTTAAAAATTACTACTTGCAGAAACAACACAGCTATTGAGAACTGAGAAAATGAGCTTGGTTTAAATTTTACCTATTTAATCTTCAAATATATGCAGATCTCATGGAATAATTTCTTGCTTAAGTCAACAAAATGGTTTACATAGCTGTGGGAAACTGAGAACATATCAATTTAAGACAAGTCAAGAGGCCTTATCTGGATTTAAGAAAAGCCTTCCTGGCTCGATTAGAGCTTTTCTTGTTTCGTTGTTTGAGTTTTTTGAATTAATGTGCTAATTGTTGCTCCCATATCACATCTTTTCTAACGTTTTACAGTACTCATGCACAAGTTTTGAATTCCAAGTACAAGCCATATTTTAACTGCTTAAAGATCACCTTCTTAAAAATGCTTTTGATGAAAATATGATCTTGAAAAACTACTTGTAATAAGCGATCACAAGTAATATTGGTACTGTAATAATATATAGTACTAAATCACAATGATTACAAAAAGAGCTGTACTCAATTTTTCTCTTTATCAAAATGCTGATGACTCAGGCCAGAAGCTATAAAGAAAAATTATTTTAAAAATAGCTTTTCGTGCTCAGTCCTTAAGAAGGTCCTTAAAAACTACAATATTTCAGCACAAGTCATCAGTGTAGCTTTTTACAGTTTTTACTACTGTGGGATAAAACTTGTGATTGCTTAAAAATATTGCTTAATACTGAAATTGAACTACTACCATCAATGTAATTATAGCATCATTACAAAGATGCTATAGGAAATTTATTGCATTTCTTTGGGAGCTTGCTTCCCTGAAAGAGTTCATGATGCACGATCCACTCCTAAGGCTACACCAACGCTTATATCCACTTGCACACTGTAGTGTCTGGAACTTTATGTGTATATAAACTTTACAGTTAATAGTTAATTTTCCCTCAGCCTGTAACTGCAAAACAGAGAAAACAGGTGATGTCCCCCCCAACGCAATAATAAACCTCTTACATTAATTGTCATAAGGTGCTGGTAGCGTACAGAGCTCATGTTCTTGAGCATATGACCTTCATCAAAAATTGCATAGTTAAGCTTCAACCTGCGGAACAGCCCTCGGTCATCTGAGCTGCTGATTGCACAGTTGTATCTGTCAGGGAAAGATGTTATATATTGTCATATATGGTGTTTTTTACAAGGCAGAATACATGATGGGCAAGATGTCAAACTGTCTAGAAGTAACCAACCAGAACAGTTTACTATTGACAAATGACTACAGTTTACTTGATGAGCCAGTATTCTCTGTAACTTGTCAAAAAATCTGTGCAACTCTATTACCAACTAATATGTATCCATTAGTATTTATTATTTGATAACTAGTATCCAATGCATCTGTTACATAGTATCTTCTACTGGATTAATAAAATCCTAGTTAACCACTGCCTGAAAAATAAATTAAATTCCCTTCCCACCTCACCAAAATCCAACCTTTTTGTTGTACCACTAGAGGTCAGCAGTAGCTAACCAAATCTTATTTGTTATTTAATCACTGTACTTACGTAGTTATAATCACATTGAAATCAACAACTTTATTATTAATGTCCACCCTGAGATGTTTCCGATCTTCTTGGGATCCTATGAAAGGACAAAGTATAATATGAGCACAATTACTTTTATATAATTTATATATAACAATTAAGACAGTACACAGAAATACAGTCAACAATAAAGATTAATTTAAACCGTCTTAAAACACTGCTTTGGACTATGCAAGCAGCTGTATTATTGGCTTAATTTCTAAACTACATTCCTCACCATAATAAAACAGGACATTCAGTTCTGGACACCACAGATGAACTTCTCTTATCCAGTTATCTGTAAGAGAACATTAAAATAAAAACCAAGTCAGTTATACTTTATTACATTTTATATAACTTCACACACGTCAGCATTAAACCAAACACCTGCTTTTAAAGCAAATCCCTTTAAACTCTCCTGAAGGTTCAGACACTTTCTGTCTAGATGCTGGACACAGCATTTAAGGAAATTAAACAACCCACAAGTGGGCTTTAGGTAACTCTTGCTTAACCAGCTTGCATTTTCAACTCCTCTGTTTCTAGAAAAAAACCTGCATGGTCTGTAACCACCATGTAAAATAACACAATGCTTAACTTTTCATCCCCATCTCTTCCCTAGACAGTTAACTCCTCAGAAAGCAAATCACTTCATTTGTCACTACTTGCATCCAGAAGCATTTAATCAGGAGAGATAGTGCCTCCGGGATTTGGCAAGGAAGCCCGACAGCTCGACCCAGCTCCAGGTGTGCAGCCAGCCCAGCGACGTTCCCCTGCCCGGGGGGAAGCTGCTCGACAGCCAACACAAACACAGACCCCAAAACACAGCAGAAGGGGGTCTCTGGTAAACGCCACTTGACCTGGGCTGGACTCAGATCAGGGCTGAGGAGATACCTGCAAACAAGTGCAGGAAGACTGCACTTCCCAGGCATCCCTGTGCCATCCTGCTGCTACGATTCACGAGCCTCTACAATTCGCTTCACAAAAGCGCCTTCGCTGGCACCTTTATGGACACCTCAGGTTTTCAGTAACAGGCATTCTTAAGAGTTACTTGAAAAGATGGGTTCTGGTGGATTTTTAAAGAACACCAGAAATTTCGAACTGATACTGAACAACCCAAAGCTTTTCTGGTGTGTTAAGAGAAAATTTTTGAACTAGTTTGAACTAGAAGTAGTTTCTCCGTAAGAAGCTCAAACACACCTTTACAGACATATTTTATTCCACCATATTCTTCCTACTTTCAAATGAGGTCATTAAACAATTAAAACACCCAACTAAAAGACAGGGAGCCTCATCATTTTAGGATTTTGATCTGCTTTGACAGATTCTGTGCAACAAAGAGGAAAAAACTGTCTCCGACTCAAAGACGACTCAATGTCTCAAAAGCCATGAAACTTAATCCTAAACACAGCCTGAAGGCAAGGAATTTCAGTCAATATTCAGTAAGTAAAAAGAATACTTTGCTAAAGTTCAAATTGTAACAAGCAGCTTTATTTTTTTGTGAAACATATGGAGCATATTAAAAAAAATCCACGTGAAGTCTAATTAATGCAGAACAAGCATGCCTTCAGTATCATTTACATTTTAGTTCAAATTACTTGAGAAGTTGAATATTACCATAAGAAAATTAAGTTTTCTTTCACAAAATTATCTTTGTTTCATACTCTGTCCACAATAAATTTTTTTAAAGAAACAAATAATTTTGAAGCTTGTAACTCACCTAACGTTGAAGCTGGCACAACTATCAAATGGGGACCCATATCACCCTCTTGGTAGAGATAAGCTAGAAATGAGATAGCTTGAATTGTTTTTCCTAAGCCCTACAAGAAAATAAATCCATTTAAACAGAATTTACAATCTGCAGAATGTAAGTGGTTTGTACTCACAAGACAATCACAGTCTTGTGAATGTTAACTAGAGATTACAAATCTATACAGAAAAATTGTTCTGTTTAACCACATCCTTTTACAGAAGACAATTCCTTCTTAAGCCAAATCAAATTCATCTTTTCAGCTCAACATCTGAGTATCAGGAATTAATCTTTCCCATTTATGAAGATTCCGTTTTAGTTCAAGTTCATCCCTCAAATTTTCTCCAAAAATTGACCTTCCTTAAGCAGTGCTGCATACAATCACTTGGAAACTAACTGTTTTTTTTCCATTTGAGCCAGTTGGACAGAGAATATTCCAGCTATTTCTAAAGTGGACTTCAATATGGAAATCAGTTTAAGATAAGTCTATGTTTCCACCAATAGTCACTTTCCCGTCTTCCGTATCATGAATTTAACAATTTATCTTATCTACCAGAAAATATGTACATAAGGTAGTTCTTTCAAATGCAAAACACATGGAAGCTGAGAAACACTGCCTTAAGTCTTAGTGAAGAAAATCCATCAATTCACCATGGTTCATCACCAGATGAAGAGCAGGCAGTATTAAAACCAACTGGCAACACATTTAACAGCAGCATCAGTAAGTTTGTTCTGCTGCACAGTTACTGGTGTTGTCAATACCAAACCAAACCTCAAATCCATAAACTTTTCTCTCCTATTTCAAAACTTATGAGGAGCATAATGAGAAGAGATGGCTGAGATGCTGCAGGAGCAGAAAAGGTTTCTACCCACTTAGTTTTTTCTGCATTGTTAACTACTCATTTTGAAACTGATGGAGAAATGTGAAAGATAGGGGCTTGCTACAACTAAATGCTGGAGGGCCAGGAAATGATCAGAAGTCTGGAGCACTTCTCCTGTCAAGACAGGCTGAGAGAGTTGGGGTTGTTCAGCCTGGAGAAGAGAAGGCTCCAGGAAAACCTTATAGCAGCCTTCCAGTACAGGAGAGATTGGGAGGGACTCTTTATCAGGGAATGTAGTGGTAGGACGAGGGATAAGTAGTGGTTTTAAGCTGAAAGAGGGGAAATTTAGATTACATATTAGGAAGAAATTCTTTCCTGTGAGGGTGGAGAGACACTGGAACAAGTTGCACAGGGAAGTTGTGGATGCCCCATCCCTGGAGGTGTTCAAGGCCAGGCTGGATGGGGCTTTGAGCAACCTGCTCTAGTGGGAGGTGTCCCTGCCCAGGGCAGGGGGTTGGAACTTGGTGATCTTTCAGGTGCCTTCCAACTGTAATGATGCTATGATTCTAAGTAGAATGAATTAGATTTGTGGGCAAGGAGATATTAAAATGAATGGTTTGAGGATAATCTGTCATGGTAGAAACTGCTTCCATTGTATGAGAAGACACCATGTGATTTGTAGTTATCAGTGTTTGTGAATTTTAGGCTACCTTTGACTTTCAAATTGAAAGTATGAGCTCAACAGCTTCTAAACATTTGGAGAAACTGTTTACAACTTATGTTATATTAGCTAAAACAAATTACTTATAATCTGCTTGGGGTTTCTAGGTGTCGTGGTTTCAGCTGAAATCACTGCAACCAGACCAACAGATGGCCCCTCAAAAGAGAGGAGAGGAAGAGATAGGGAGATAAAGTAGTTTAGTGCATTCTAAACTTCTGTAATGAAATAAAAAAGAAGAAAATAATTAAATAGATACAATATACACAAAACCATATCAAGCTCCCAGGATGACTGTCCCATCACTGGCAGGCACTGGGGAAGTCCCAGACTGGACTCAGCAACTGATGGGAACTGGGTTCCAGCTCTGGAGTCAGGAACACACGGATTGGGATCAAAGGCAGATGAACAGACAGGGTCCTCTTCAGACATTGGCCATCGCAGGGAGAGGAGAACTGACCCTTTGATCCCTCAGCTTTTATACCGAGCATGGGGCACCCCAGTTGGTCAGGTTTGGGTCACCTCTCCTGTCCATTTCTCCCCACAGGTGGGACCCCTCTACGTTTTTTTCTGTTCCCAACCCTCTAAAGGGCAAATCATAAAAATTGGCTGACCTTGGTTGTTATAGCAATAAGTATAAGCAAAGGCCTCTCTGCAGACCATTCCTTGGCACTTAGCACAAACATTGGCCTTATCACTCTTAGAACGAGCAGTTTTCTCCATAACCTGCTGTTAATTTCATAGAGTTAGAGGAAGCCTAACTAAAATGTAAAATTACAGAATACAAAATTGGTTTGGTTTTACCTCAAACAGGGACACTCGGAAAAGAAAGAATTTAATAAAGTTATGTTTTCAAAACTTTTAATGATTCTTAACTAATCGGTTTCAAACTTACCATTTCATCAGCCAATATGCCATTTAATCCATGTTTATGCAGCAGTGCTAACCAGTTCAAACCTATCTTCTGATACGGCTTGAGTTCCAAACTGTTAAAAAAAACAAGCTTAATGTATTACCATCTTTTATTTGTTTCTCCATGAAACACAACTTTACATCTATGTTAATCACAGCATGGTAAGTTTATTATTGCCCACATTTTAATGCACTCCAGATCTCTTTATGTTGTGAAAAATGCATCAAACTTTATTTAGTCAGTCACCCGAATACAAAAGAGAATTTTTGAACTAAGTAGTTTATTTGAATTTTCACACATCTTAAATGACCAAAATGAAAGTTACAATAAATAGCTTTCTTCTCAAATCAGTGATCCACAGTTAAAAGCAGTTATACAACTGCTAATTTTTAAAATACACAAAAAATTAAGTTGTATTTAGCAGCTGCATGACTGGGTTGTTCTGTTGTACAATTAATGCTGGTGTCAACATCAAACACCACACACAACCCACAAAACACACTCAACAGCACTTTTTTTTTTGCAAAGAAGAAACATCACTAATAAGCTCCCTCCACCCAGTTTCCTCTTCCTCTCTCTCCAGTTTTATTTTGATACAGCTGAATATCCTTTTGTTATTTTCCACTAACAGCTCCCAATCTAATCCAGGTTGAGGTTGCTGCTCTGGCCATTCCCACTTCACCCCTATGCTTCCTAACCCTTCGGATAATGATCCCCACACCATTCCACCATCCTCCCCCCCCATTCCTCCTAAACTCTATCTTCGTTCCCAATATCTATTTGGGAATCCTTCCAAGGTATCTCTCTGAAATAAATCCTTCCACTGACACATCCCCAGTGCTACTCCTGATGGATACAGAGTTCCAGATCATTTTGTACATCTGAACTCCTGGACCAAGTTTTTCATTTCAGCTGAGAAACTTTACGAGTTTGCTCAGATTCATTTCAATTTGGCATCTTTGAAATATAAGGCCCCCATTACAGAAGCAACTTTGTTTGGCCTTCTGTTTGAGGCAAGTTGACAACTCATGATCCCATTATTCAAGGCTGGCTTCTACATTCATCAAAAACTGGAGCAAGTAAAACAAGGTATTGAGCACTGTTACATCTTTTTGGATTTTTATGTTCTTATCCTCCTTACTAGTTTTCCTGATGCACTAAAAAACATTTATTGGATTCCCTCAAGTGTTGTACCTCACTACCTAGCTCACTGAGAGCTGCTAAGTGCCAAAAATTTGCAACTCTACTTTCAGAGACTACAGTTTTGAAAACCCCAGTGTTCAAGGATACCCTATCTTCCGACAGCCCTCTAAGCATAAAGAGGAGAAATATACCTCTGATTCAGAATGGAGGGTTGCTCTATGTTCCATCCGCATCCTCCGTCTTCAGTAATCTTGGTTACTTGTTTTGTCAGCTTATTTGAAATATCTTCACATTTATTCATAAGCTTTAGAACCACGTCCCTCTCCTTCAGCAGTATCTTGCAGTTCCACACTATGTCTTCCGACAAACCAGTAGTCTTTGTCATTTTTGTAAACTGCAAAACAGTAATAAAAAAAGACTATGAACACTGGTAATAGCAGCAAAGGCTCTATGGTGAAAATCCACAGCTGCTGCAGGCAGCAGTAACTCAAGTAGCAGACAGCAACAGCACCCCCTTCTCCTCTCAAAATTTCAGGTATTCCTTAAGCACTTAGTCCACTGTAAAACTGTGTGACTCCATACTGAAGGTCATCATTACAGCTCCTCACATTGCAAAATATATTTTAAGATAAGACAATTTCTCTGAAGAGTGTCTAATGTAAAATAACTCTGAAAATCCTCAAGGGGAGGCATCGTACAGTGCAAAGCAAGCTTTGAAGGCCAGGCCCACTAATAGAACTAAATCACAGGAGGAAGGAAAAAAAGAAGTACAATTACCATTATATCTCCTATTAAGCAACCCCTATTATATACTAAAGATACAAAATATAAGCATAACGTAGCCATCAAGGCAAACCAACCTATGAAGAGGGCTATTAGGATTTTGTTACGAATCTGTCTGGAGCTCAGCATTATCACAAACAATACAGTCAAACTGGACTTATGCAGAAAAAAAAATAAAATTAAGGGATAAGAGGTTTCCTAAAACTATGTCAGTTTTTTTTTTTTTGTGGTCACCAAATACTGACAGGCCCAAAATAACAGCAAGAGTTGGTTCATTTTTTTCAGTTCTTCACACATCCTTACCAAGCTAAGACTCCCCTAAACTCCTTTTTCTTGCAATGAACACGACCCTTTGAGAAATCTACAAAACACGAACTTACACAGATCTATCAGGTCATCAGCACTTGCTCATACATCTTAACGGGTAGGAACATCACCCTGACAAGGTTTTACCACCTTTCAGTTTCTCCATTTTTTTTCAAGTGCATGTTTCAAGTCAGCACTACCCTCATTTTACAGAAGGACAAACAAGACAAATACAAATGCGTCTTCAAAAGGTCAGAGCAAACAAGCCAGCAGAGGACAAGTCAAGCAAAATAACAGAATCTCAACATAAATACAAACTAACACAAGTCCTGTCCACTGCGTTAACAAAGATGAAACAGACCAGTATTTGAATCAAAGGCTTGTAGCTGAGTCATGTGGACAGCCCACGTTCAGTATCACTGTCTCCTGACCTCACAACAGGGTCTTCCCCCCAGTCTTGGCTGAGAAGGTATTTTAAGTGCTGTAGCTGCTCTGCCACCACATCTTCATCTTCTCAAAACACACATTGCCACTTTGACCAAGGCTTGCTTCCTCCACTGCTTTGTGCTCTGAGCCTACTACTAAGAGCAGAGGTTACTTCACTCATGCTTGCTAGAAGCAGCGTGTAATTTTTATTTATTTATTAAATAATGGCTCCATTTCACAATTCTTCCTATGTCAATCATGAACATATGCTTTTTCCAACAGCTCTTCATCTCTTTTTGTTGTGAGAACTGCTACTCACAAGTCTCATTCACACAACCGTGTGCCAGCCACAGACCTGCCACGTGACACTGTATCTTTAATTTAGAGAATAAGTCTTATGAGGAGCAGCTGAGGGAGCTGGGGTTGTTCAGCCTGGAGAAAAGGAAGCTGAGGGGGAGACCTTATCTCTCTCTAAAACTTCCTTTCAGGTAGTTGTAGAGAGGTGGGGGTCCATGCTCTTGATCATCTTTGTAGACCTCTGCTGGACTCTTTCCAGTAGTTCCTTCTCTTTCTTGAACTGGGGAGCCCAGAACTGAGCACAGTATTCCAGATGGGTCCTCACCAGAGGACAGTAGAGGGTGAAGGTAACCTTCCTCTAACTGGTGGCCATGCTCTTTTTTAATGTGCCACAGGAGACCCCTGGCCTTCTTGGCCACAAGAGAACATTGCTGGCTTATGGTCAACTTCTGTCCACCAGGACTTCAAGGTCCCTCTCTGCAGAGCTGCTTTCCAGCAGGTCAACACCCAACCTGGACTGGTGCATGGACCCTACACTTGCCCTTGTTGAACTTCATTAGGTTCCTCTCTGCTCAAATCTCTCTCTCTAGCCTGTCCAAGTCTCACTGAACAGCAGCACAGCCTTCTGGAGGGTCAGCCACTCCTCCCAGTTTTGTGGCATCAGCAAACTTGCTGTGAGCACACTCTGCACCCTCATCCAGGTCATTGATGAATATATTGAATAAGGCCAGACCCACTACTGACCTCTGGAAAACACTGATAGTTAGTTACAGGCCTCCAACAGGGCTCTGCATCACTGATCACAACCCTCAGAGCTCTGCCACTCAGCCAGTTCTCAATCCACCTCACTGTCTAACTTGCACTTCCTATGAGGATGTTATAGGAGTCGGTGTCAAAAGACTTGCTGAAGTTGAGGTAGACAATGTCCACTGCCTCATCTACCCAGCCAGTCATGCCATCATAGAAGGCTATCACTGTTCAAAAATGATTTTCCCCTTGGTGAATTCATGTTGATCACTCCAGATAACCTTCTGTTCCTCTACATGCTTAGAGATGACATCCAGGATGAGCTCCATCACTTTTCTAGAGACGGAGGTGAGCCTGACTGGCCTGTAGTTTCCTGGATCCTCCTTCTTACCCTTTTTGAAGGCTGCCATCACATTGGCTCCTCCAGTCCTCAGACACCTCTCCTGTTCTCCATGACCTTTCAAAGACTACAGAAAGAGACTTCACAATAACATCTGCCAACTCCCTCAGCACTTATGGGTGCAACCCATCAGTGCCCATGCATTTGTGGTTGTCAAGTTTGCTTAAATGATCTCTAACCTGATCCTCCTCAACCAAGGGAAGGCCTTCCTTCCTCCAGGCTCTCTCTCTTACCTCCAAGATGTGGTATTCCTGAGCACTGGCCTTAGCAGTAATGACCTAAGTAAAGATATTCAGTAACTCCACCTTCTTTGCATCCTCCATCACCAGGGCACCCACCCCATTCAGCAGCAGGCCCACATTTTCCCTAGTCTTTCTTTTGCTACTAATGTACTTAAAAGATGCCCTTCTTATTGCCCTTGACATCCCTTGCCAGGTTTAATTCTAAGTGGCCTTTAGTCTTCCTGTTGCATTCCTGCATACCCTGACGACGTTCCTACACTCCTCCCAAGTGGCTAGTCCATTTTTCTATATTCTGTAAGAGCATGGGGGCAGTATTATCCAGCTATTATGCTTCAAGTAACTGATCAATATTGCCACACTGCAGACTAATGTGAAGTATACAAGCAGGCTATGCTTTGACTCAAAAAAATAAAAAAAAAAAAATGGAGCGATGCCCTCTACTGACAGCCGGCTCTTACAGTTTTGGGGGTTTTGTTTCATTTGTGGATTTGTTCCATTTTAAACAAAACCCATAAAGCTTACTAACACTCATAGGTTAAACCAGGCTAAGGCACACATGTCAACACTTGTGAAGAGGTTTTCTACATAGACAACTCTATTCAGAAATAAAAAGAGAAGAACGTGAACATGATTCTTAATAGGCGATTAAAAAATTTCAACATTTGTTTTGATGCCTAAAGCTTTGGTTGGCATGAATATAAATCCTGTAATCTATAAATAAAGGTGTGGAAAATGAAGCCATCTGTTATTAACAGAAATTGTATTGTTTCATGTCATCACATTAGCATTCATCTCCAAGTTACAACAAGAAAAACTTTAGCCACTGGTTTACACGTAAAGCACACGATGTTACACAGTCATGCAGAACACAAAGCAGATCCTCAGGCAGCCTTTGGCTTACCAGAGGTTCTGACATCCTCCCAGGTTCTTCTTTTTTTTTTTTTTTTCAAATAAGGTCCGAAAATGTGAAACCAGCATGGACAATTGAGCCATGAGCTTCCACAGCACGCTTGGAAGAAAGGTCCACTGAAGTCCCAGGCTGCATCAGTGCCCCACAGAGGGTGACCACCACGCCAGCACACTCTGTGGGGGCTTACTTTACAGCACTGGAAGGTGATTTAGCATTTCACTTTACTGCTTAAGGGGAAAAATCAGCCTCAGCTGTGACCAACAGATCCCCGTTCCACTTTAAGTGATCCCATTTCTAATCTAATGTATTTGCTGCTTCCCTTGAATTTGCTTTGGTGCAAGGTGCTTCTGGATTTCCCACCAATTTTTATTTTTTTTGGTAGCAGTTTGCACATGTGCAGCCAAACAAAGTAAGATAATAAAAAAGCTGAAGCTACCCTCCTTTGACTTTATATCTCCTAACTTATATGCTATTGCAGTATACATAACAGGACGGACCAGTAAGGCCACCTTTGACTACTCAGTTCTACCATTTCCCTCAAAAGCGACAAGCTAAATATATGCTATGTCAGGATTTCTACGTAATATTTTGCATCAGTAACTTGTGTGTACTTCTCAATTATTTGTAATTTTTAAAAACAATAGACATTGTTTAATTCACACAAAGGTTTTAAATGCTAAAAGAGATGGCTTATTTTGTGACAGAATAATACCGCGAATGATAGAAACGAGAGGATACAGCAAGTCTCATATCCTTTCAGTGTAGAAACTTATGTAAATTCAAGCAGTTAACAATTATAAACCTTAAAAATAAGAAGCTAAATAGCATTAAACTCCCTCCAGTTTGTATCCTTGCACTTACCAGAGTCAGTGTGAAATTGCACTGGGCCCACACAAGAGGCCAAGGAAGAGAACACCTCCTCAGACCCCAAGAGCTGAGCTGGGCTCCTTCAGGAGCCACCCTCGGCTCTGCCCTTGTTTCTCAGCACGCAGGGAGCACAGGCAGGTATTGCCATTATGGTGTTTACAGGCTGTCTGCTGAGGACACAGCGCTGAGAGCTGCCGTTTCCAACACCGGCCAGTTCCAGCAGTCTGGAAAAGTGCACACTATTGAAATATGATTAAACACCAATGAGATTTTTAGACGAGTGAGGGTGAGGAGGAAGGGCAACGGGTGCCCAGAAGTCCTTCCACCAATGAAGGACATCCCGTCTGCCAGCTCGCAGTGTGTGCCAGTGGGGTGTCGCCAGAAACACGGAGCAAAGAGAAGAGGAAGGTGGGAAGCCTACATTGGAAAGAAGCCACCAGGAGGGGAGGTATCTCTGGCCACTGTCCATTTAGTAACACATGAACACATGTCCTCTCTAAGGAGGCCTAAAGCAGGCCTGCACCATGAGAGGAAAACATCATCGAACACTGGCCTCTTGCACAAAAGCCGCCTAACACCTGTCTTTGCCTTGTCCTCCACAGCCAGCCATGTTCTTGATGCTTCTTCCTTTCTCCCTATCCTTCAAGCCCTCACAGCCCCACTTTCTGCTGACTACCCTTTAGTTTGCCTACCCCTGCATCCCCATCTGCTCCCCTTGCTTTATAATCCTCGATTCCCAGCAAGAGAGAGTTGCTCCTCATGAACTTCTGCTCTGGCATCTCCCATTTGGGCATCACACCTCCTCTTTTGTCTCATCTCCATGCTTGGCCTTGCTTCTACAGCACAGGCACCTGGGACTACCCTTCCAAACTGTGTGCCCTCAGAAAGCAATGTGCAATTTTAATTTGTGAATAAGAGAAACACTCAGAAAAGTGCTCTCTTGGAGCACATGTCCTAATCCATTTTGTTCCCTACTACGCTCCCTGTACACACAATGTATTCTGGAGAGAGGCCACAGGACCACACACAGAGACGTGTCACTTCTCCAAATGAGGAGGACAGACACCTAAAGCCTCAAGGACATACCCTGAGCACTCTTTATGCAAGTTAGTGTGTGAGAGGAGGCACTCACAGCTAGTTATCTCCAGCACTGCAGACTGGATAAAACTACCCTCCTGAAAAATGTAGTTGATCTACAGTATTGTCATTTCTAAATGGCCAGAGGATGTTGTGGGCATCTGTGTGAGCAAGGATGTTTTCAGCTCTCTCAATTTAATTTTTAGGAACTATGTTAGATTTTTTTCTTATGTATTTTAAGCATTGCTAGATCAAGTTAAACATCTGTCTTAAATATCTGCTCTATAGAATAAGCATTCTTAGTAATTTCACAAGCTTGAAATTCATTTAAATCCATCTAAAAAAAAGTCTAAACCCAACTTAAAAAGCTTGTCTAGAATAAAAAGGCCATTTTAATTTACATTTTCCTGGAAAAAGATGTTCAATTTGCAAATAAGCAGGCTTTAGTCTTAATCTCAGACTGAGAGACTTAAGACCATCCTCAATACTAGTAATGAGCAAGGGGTAGCAATTTCTAATGCTTTGCATCATGTTACAAAAGAAACAATTACAGTAAAAAGAGACCTCAAAACCAAGCCAATTTCTTTAATGCTGAAACTGAATCGTCTCTCTCCATTATTCTTACCACTCTCATTAATTAGTAAGAAAAATGTTAGGTCACTGAGCTACTGGATCTTTATGAACAATTAAATCCATGCTGATACAAAGCATCTGTTAAAATCTGCTGCACTTACTCTGGGCAAGTATTCACAATACTACATAAACATGTGGTTGCTGACAGCAGCAATCTATGAAAGCCAAATTTTGAACGCAAACAGGCCCATGCAGTGCTTTTTTTTTTCCTGTTAAATATTTTACACAGAGAAAAAGAGAACAGCCCTGTAGCAAATATTTCTGCAACGAATTAAGCTCAGGCAAAATCCGACAAGTTTAGAAAGGAATAGCTGTATGACAGATGTTCTGTGAGAAGCCAAAGGCTTGGGGCAAAACGGATTTCTTTTGCAGCATACCTGCACCTTGTGGTTTTTTGTTTTTTTTCAAATATCCTCCTCCATCTCCCCCCTCTGCAACACAACATACAAAGATCGGTTTGTTTTCCTTAAAAATGTGTTTAGTATCTCTTACTGTTTTGTGGTAAAACATTTCACACGCTGAATAATAAGTGTTATTGTTTTACACGTATTGGAGAAGTTCTATTCTGCTCCGAAAAATAAAAGCAGATCTTGTACATATCAGTGGGGGAGGCATCAGAACACATACTGATGAAAAAACATATCAATTAGCCTGTAAGAGGGCCTACGCACAGTTACTGCTTTAGAATCCAAAGCACTAACACATTAAACCAAGAAAATCTGCCGTAATGCACTTGAAATTTCTTACCAGGATGTTGTTCTTATCAGGTCCGATGTCTTGCAGTTAACTGAAGCTGCAAGAAACGTTAAGGCAACAAACCAACCATGGGAAACATTTGAAAGTAACATCCCAGTGACAGTAGATAATCTACTTACCAAGAGATATCGTGTTCCCTTCTGTTCTGGATTGTGGTTTAGCCTTCTGATGCTTTACCTTTTGTTAATAAAAACACAGCAGCTCACTCCACTAAAAAAATGGCTGCATTGCTCATGTAGCAAAACCATGCAATAGATTAAAGAAAAAAGGCAAAAGGAAAAAAAAAAGAACAAGTGTTTTTTGTATGAAGCTAAAAATATCCATGCTGGTACCTTCAATCATGGAGCTACCCTGGAAGCTGCTGCTGTTGCTATTCAAGTGTCTGCAGTAAAGGTCCTGCCACGTTCTTGCCTCCTGCATGGGTTTTCAGCTACAAGAGCTCAGAACAGGCTAACAAACACCTCCTTCCCAAGTGAAAGCTCTAATTTCTTCTTCTGCAGTGAAATCAACCAACTTTCTGTGTTACAGAGTGAGTGACAGTAATGTCAGCCAATCAGCTTGAGTTTTCCAGGAAAATCACCCCTTAATTCATTCAAAATCAGGTCATATGACACTATTTGAAATGCTATTGGCTTAGGAGGAACATAGCATTTTAGCCTAATCAGGCTAAGGCCACCCATCTAAGCCTCCCTAGGCTGAAGCCACCTTGACTCTAGGCAGGCAGGGGATAGGAAAAGAAGAATGCAGACCTACCAGAGCCTCCCAGCTGTTAAAGGGCCGGAGCGCTATTATCTTCTGAGCCTTTTTCTGAGAACACTGGGGAATCAGAGTCAGTTCGCTGGGGGAAGCATCCTGGAGGAAGCTGAGGATTTTTGCTTTGTAGCCATCCTCCATCACTTCGTCGCCGCTGCTGTAGTCCTCATCAAGGGAGCTACCACCTTCTTCAGAAGCTGACTCACCCTCCGAGTCTTCTGTTTCTTTTTTAGTATTCCAAACACTCTTTTTGCCTTTGTCCTTTTTCTGAAAGCCGTTCTGCTCTTTCGCAGAAGATTTCTGCCTTGGCTTCTCTTCACTCTTGTCACTTCTGCTCTTGGCAGAGGTTTCAGTCCAGCCAGCAGCTTCACTTTTGGGAGGAAATTCCATGCCTACGCATGCAATATAGAAGGCAACAAGTCAACGCATACTGGTTGAGGTCAAATTTAAATCCACTCTTCTTCCAAAATAAAACCTATATAGATACAAACCACAACTCTAGTATGTGATATACAATAACTCAACAGCAGGTGTTACTATGAGAAAAGAGGAGCAAACACCATGCAAGTGTGTTTAAGATGTGTAAATAGTACCACCTGTGCGTATAAGATGAGTAATGCTAATATCTATCCTGTGGAAAGTAACGGAAAATTGGTGAGGAGGACTGTAAACATGCTCAAGTGACTCTCATGTGGGGTGCTAGAAAATGCATGTGTCACAGAAATTGTTGTTTAGTTTTGTGTGCTCAACGAGTAGAACGTCTGCACTTAGATACTGTAGGCCTGGGATGGACCCAGGGGCACCTCACTGAATGTGCCGGAGATTCTTGCCCTGCTGTTGAAGAGATCTAAGCACAGCAGAAAACTCAGCCTGCCCAAATCCTTGAAATAAAAGCATGAGCTCTCTCTCTCTGTCTCACTCCACTGTGCCTGCATCCCCTGCTTGCATGCCTCTGCCCGGGTGCTGCTTCAGAGATTCCCTGAGCTGTGAGGTATTGAGATTGAATTTGTTCTTTGTCTTTAATCTGTGGTTTCGTGGTTGTTCCTATGTCCTGCCTCATTGGTTCACACATACACTGTTCAAAGAGCAGAGGGTTTTAAATAACTGTCTTAAAATACAGGTGATGAACACTATGTAGTCAGTGTGAGAGCAGATAGTTAAGACCTAATGATGTAGAGCTGGGGTAGATGTAGAGATAGTGCTCCCACTCCACTAGACTGCAGAGATATTAATTCTGCTCATTTCAGAAAACAAGCCTACTTTCACCACGAAAATTATATATTTTTTTTTTCATTTTAATGCATCTCAGTACAGGATTAGAGATGGGACAACAAAAACCTGCACTTGTTAAAGAAATTGGAAGACTGGAAGCATTTGTGACTAAAATAACCCTGCTGTCTTAAAGATAGATGTTATTCAACAGAATGTGAGCCAAGCCCTTCTCAGAAGTTACTTATATGGGTTTTTCTTCCTTGTTTGGAAGAAAGCATGCTTTCTCTTCTGCCCAATCCCAGCTTGCTGCTGATTGACTCCAACCCCAACGTCTGCCTTCCCAGAAGCAGCAGCAAGGACCCAACCTCATGCATACGAGAAAGCTCTCTCCCTTTGTAAAGAATCCAATTAAGAATACTATCCTATTCCAAGAATACTTAAATAGCTGATACAGCAAAACATATACTAAGCTGACAGCTGCGTAACACAAGGAAAAGTAATCAAGTCATTAAATACTATTTAAGTTATAACTCACAGATTTACATGGAATCATGGTTCTTGCTCCCTAACACAGTTAATGCACTGGTGTTTATAAACTGGTTGCATAATTTAATTCCCATTTCTGGTATTTTTCTCTGCTACAATTTATTTTAAAAGGACAAAATAGCATATGTTAGCTGTCACTTATGCAGTTATTTGCAACTACAGATGTACAAATTACTCCAGCTAAAACATAAAACTTATTTTTAAACAAGGAGGAGGGAAGCAGATGTCAGCTTTGACACATTTCAAAATATATTTTAAGATACACTCTTACTTACAGATTACAACTCTTATGTAAATCTGTATTAGTAAGGCAAAGATAGTTATCTCTACTTATGGAGCAAAAGAAGAAATAATCATGACACTTATAGATACAGAAAAGCTGAGTTTCCTTCTATCACCCTCCCCATAAAACTAATTTCAATTATCAGTGAAAGTTTCTAAGCATAGTGCTGTCAGGACTGTCGTTGCTGGACATTAGAAAAGATTTGTATTAAAATTCTGTCTGGTTTATCTTGGGATAAAATGGATTATAAATCTGTCTTTACCCTCATTATCTTCTGCAAATACTTTCAGTGCCTCCAGTGCTTCATGAAACACCCAGTTATGTTCCTGAAGTACATCTCTCAGTTCCTAGTAAAAGAAACATTTTGCATTGTCGTAAGGCAAGCAAAAACTAAATTTCTGTGCATAATAACATTAAGGCACTAACACTTAATTTTAGTTGCACAAAGCAAAGAAAACCCCTGCAGTTCAGATGATTCAAAATAAAGGAAATGGAAAGGAGAAACCCTTTCAGTTTATCTTTATACACTCAGGCTTAGGCAGGGTTATACTCCCTTTTACAAAAGGACAAGAACACACATAAAAAAGCTTTGTTTCCAACAATTTAACGCACAGTATTAAGATGCCCTGACCAGTTGCTGAATATTATCAAATACTAAACTAATACAGGGCCCATAGTATATCTAGTTGCCCAGGGGAGAAGTGTGAGAGAGTGGGAAGGATAATCTCCCCGTGGACTTTTATAATAGGCCATCCAATTTGCACCTAGGTCAGGCTTCTCATGGGATGAGAAGTTCCGTATGTCCTGATTACATCCAACTGCTCTCAGTTCAGGGTAAGTTACATTCCAAAAGCAGCAATAGCAAAGACTTCCACACTCAAGCCTTATTCCAAAAGCACTGCTGGTGTAAGGACTGTTTCATTTGGACTATCAACAACTCCAGTTCTCTTAAGAAGTCAAAACCTGAAGTGCCATCAGGAAACACGAGCTCACCTCCTTATCCAATCCAGGGAATGTATTTTGCAGCTTCTTCACGAGCATCTCTTGCCTCTCCCATTGTCTTTGGGGTTCTGACTCATCCAGCTATGTTACAAAAAAGAAAGCTATTAGGTTTAATATAAATCACAGGCATAGAAACAGAAGCAGCAGCAAGAAACAAAAAATATTAAAAACTATCAAACCTAAACAATACTTCAATTCCTTAAAGAGCCACCCTAAACGACAAAAGCACTTCAGACAAATCCAAGTTGCAGAAGTGATTCCTCATACACAGTCAATGATCAAAATAACAGCAAAACTTTCATAAGCATAGAAAATGCCTTCAGTCATGCCAGGCTAGCATTCTTTAACTGATAAGCACATACAGTGAAAGGTACACCAAATATAAATAATTTAGAACTATCTAGTTTGTATTTCTTTATTTTAAAGAGTTAGTACTTATTCTGGATGATAATTAAGGCAGAAGATGGCAGGGTTAGCAGCCAGTCCTAACAGCCAGGTTAGATTACCTAAGCAGCAGTATTTAACCCACCACAAGATTCTATAAACATGTCAAATGTTGTGTTTATATGAAGATTTAAGGGTAAAAAAAATTAATAATCCATAAATACTGTGTCGCAGTACTGGAGTCACATCAAAAGCTGGCAAAAGTTTTCATCAACAATAGCTTCACTAATAGCTACTATTAGCCTGCAAAAAGGGAGTCTTCTTATGAATGACTGCCAAAACTTCTACGTGCCACAAGCTGCTTTGTTATGTATTCACCACAAAGAATTACACAAGTTTCTTCAAAGAGCTTTGAATGCAGAGTGGTTACAGGTCTACTTCTCTACAGCAGAGATGCCAAAGTTTTGATCAATATTTACTTCACTAATGATGCTATTTGCTGAAAAAGCACAAACCAGATCCCCAGAAGCACTTAAGTAACACAGGACACTGTTCCTTTCCTCAATGAGGCTTTGGTATCATTAGGAGTACCGCTACAGCACATACAATAGCTGACAAAGTGCGTTCTAGTCTTAGGAACCAGAGGAAAACCAAGAGTGGCTGGAAAAAAACCAAAACCCTGCAGGTTTTCTCACAACGACTGGCTATTCCAAGTTCTAAAACCCCATCTTTCAGCTTTATTTTTCCCAATACTTCCCTTTATAACTATAATGGAACTGTTAACTACAGAAAACAACCCGCTGCATGAAACCAGCTCATGTGAAGCACTGTTTGCTAGGCTAACTACGTAATAATTCAGTAAAGTCTCCTTTTTAACCTAACCCAGGCGTTTAGTGAGGAGGAACAAACCCAAATCCCAGTCTTGCCTCACAAAATTCACAGCTCTCCCTAGGAAGTAGGAATATCAGAGTAGTAGTATTTTTGCTTTCATGGAAAACTCTGCGCTGTCTTCATTTTGTTCTGACTGAGGACAATATTTAAATTTCAAGATAGTCACCATACTCCATTCAGCCTCCAGTATTTAATGCAGAATTCCCTTTCTCTACCATAAGCGGTTTTCAAGGATGTCCACTGGGATGCCTGGGCCTCATGACCGCACCGTAGGACTGGGCATAAGATCTGCCAAATACCAACCTGAATGCACCAGGATCATGACATAGTTCCTATTTCTTAGCAGAGGTCAGAGCAATCATTCCTTTAAACATAACCTATTCATTCCTTTTAAAGATTTCTCTAAGTCAGTTTCAAATACATACATAAACAATGTTATTTCTATAACACAGAAGAACAGCGTCAACTGACGTTGAACTTCACCTACTTGGGAAAGCACAAGGCATGACCTAACGAGGCAAAGAGATCCTTAGCCTGTAACTCCCACTGACGTTGACAAGAACTGACTGGTATTCAGTGCCTCACACACTGCCACCTGCCACCAATCACTTCCATGAAAGTCGTGAACAGGCTATTTGGGTACAAATCCACAAATATTAAAGAGCAAAGCAGGTAATTCCATTCAAGAACTGCCAAGGAGAAGAAAGCAAAAAAATACTGATTCAGATGGCAAGACTTGAATTTGCTGTAAAACACGCCAAGCGGGGAGATCTTATTTATAAGTATCTAAAGGGTGTGTTAAAGGATGTTGGAGCCAGACTCTTCTCAGTGGTTTCCAGCGATAGGACAAGGGGCAATGGGCTCAAGCTGGAACATGGGAAGTTCCATTCAAATATGAGGAAAAACTTCTTTATGGTGAGGGTGACAGAGCCCTGCAACAGGCTGCCCAGGGAGGTTGTGGAGCCCTCTTCTTTGGAGATCTTCAAGACCCGCGTGGATGCAGTCCTGAGTGAGGTGTTCTAGGTGTTTCTGCTTTAGCAGAGGAGTTGGACCAGATGATCTCTAGAGGTCCCTTCCAGCTCTGACAATTCCATGATTCATGACACCACTGTCATTGACCACGTCCAATAATTCCACTTATTTTACAATGCACAATGAGGAAAAAAACCAGTACTTACATGATTAGCTTTTGGCTTTTTTGTGAAACGCTCATTTCTATTTTTGCAATCTGAGGGAGAATCTTCTAGTTTCCTTTTACAAGGGGCAGCTTTAAAAAGAATCAAGGCAGAAAAGAAGAATCAATTACTTTCATTAAGTTCACCCCAAAACAGTAGGATCATTCAACCAATACTATTTTATTAACTTACTGAACCTTATTAACTGTGCAAGATGTTTACCAATCTCCATAATAGTTTCCTATTATAGTCCACAGACACTGAAACATCAAGCAAAGCAGCTGCTTGAAAGTACATGTTTATTTACCTTTAAGGTTTTTTTAGTAGTTTGGCAATTGATCAAGTAATTACCTCTCATATATAATATGAACTATGAAAGTATGTCTGTCTGTTTTTATTAAAGCTGACTGCTTTTGGAAATGCTGATGACTGATTTCTGGCTCAGGTACACACCGCAGAGGTTACCACCAAACAGTTTTCAACATTAAACCCAAATGTCTGAAAGAAAACTATGCATATTAAATCAGCGACAACTAAATATCAGTGATAACCTCATTACTTATGTATAGTTCATACGAGCCAGAACTTTCTGAATATCTTTGAGCCCTAGTGATTATCAAGAGATTATCATCTTAGCATTAAGACCTGCCCAGTCAGGTGCATTTTCTGACTGCCACCATGCACAGCTCATGAAGACAAGAAGGCATTTCCACTATTTCTGTACATTAGCTTTGCTTGAAGCAGCAACTGTGAACAGACCAAGTTACTGTAAAAATTCCTACTCCATGATCTGAAATAGTATTGCAACCTCACCGCCCAGACTGCCAAAGGAGGCCAGTGAACCAGAATGCATGCATGCACACACACACACACAAAAAAAATCACATTTGCTCTCCAATCCAAAAGACTGCCTAGATGATCAAAATAGTTTAGTTGTGGAAAATGAAGTAGACACATCTTTTCACAAGAAGACACTTGTGTGGAAATTCTTTAAATAAATCTTCTGCTAGATTCATTAACATCAGAGATGTGACATACAAATACTAAAAAAAAAAATAATCATTCAAGTATCCCAAAGGAAGAAAAGTAAAGCATTAGCAACTCTTCATTAAATGAAGGGTCTGGCAAGAGATACCAGAAAACACTGATAAGATTTTTTTCCAAATTCTATGTACGTCTATATATAGACATAAATATATACAAGCAGCACAGTTCAAAGCATCCAGAGAATGTGCCTATGGAGGGGAGGTGTCTCTCCTTCACCACTCAGACCTTGACCTTCCTGCCCAAGAACCTTGTTCAAACAATACTGTTTAAACAAGGAAAAGCAATAGTCTGAGAAATGTGTGTTTGTCTTGATATCAAAGTTAAGGGCCGTCAGGTTGCTGTTGGGTAAAGCACTGGAAGTCATGGAGGCCTCATGCAATTATTGCTCAAGTTCAATTAAAACTGTATTCAGGACGGATAATTGGCAACACGAATAGTGATCCTGCAAACTCTTGCCCTAAAAAAAATACACTAGTTCCATTTAAGAGTAATTTTAAGATCTCCCTGCTTTGAACTCATAGGCTGAGCTCAATAGTCTTTGAAGAAAGCCCAACTGCGAGCAATTTTAGAGGCAATAAACTGTAGCAAAGGATCTGGATAACCACAGACTCAGGAACCTATCAACACATACTTAGAAATCAACCTGTAGTCTTCTGAAACCATGCCATTTGTCATCTGCAAATGACAAATATAATCCCAACTTCCTGACAACGCCCACTTTGCAAAGTATACTTAATTATTCCTTCCTATTCTAAGGGAGCATACAGCTGAAGGGATGAAGAAACTCTACTACTGCTAGATAGGAACCATCCTCAGAGAGGAGTCAGGGCACATCAGGCCTTCCAGAGGAATCCTTGTTCTCTCTATAGGTTTTATGATTAATAAGCAATGAGAAAAGCAGCTCCAGGGTTTCAAAGTTTATAGAGGCATCTATAACTACTGCCACTGCTATGAAAATAAAAAATAAACACAAAACCTTATTCCTGTGATTTCCCCTACCATTACAAGGGAAACAGTCATTTTTACCTGTTCAAAAAGCATGACAGGCTTACATGAGGCTGCAGCTCAGAATCACTCTCACTATTTTCACGGTGGTACAGAAACCACCACTAGAAACAAACCACAGGCAGCGGTTTGTTGCCTTACAGGTTGTTCTTCAAACCTATAAGTCACCTGCAACGCTCCTTGTTTTAGCTATAGACAACTACTGAATTTAAGCTATAAATACAAGTTTTTGTCATTCTGAAAGAACAGAAAAATGTGAAGATGATTTGGCTGCACTTTTTTAGCAAAGCTGTGCTTCACAACACTGTATCTTGTGCCTGACCTCTCACATGCTCAACACTTCACAACAAGTAGAGTGTATCATAAATTGACATAGGTAAGCAGATGTTCAGTAATGTCTCTGACATTTTAAAAAATGTGTCCAAAATGAGGTGATTTATACTATCACTGTCAGGCATGCTTACTCTTAACTGAACATTTTCAAGAACAGCTGTGATTAGTGAGAATTTTGCTGCCAAGAAGTTTTTTCTCTGGGTTCATATTGAAATGATGTGAAGCAGCATTCTTAGATCAACACAAAAATGGCCAAAAGGCAGTGCCTACATGCCAGAAATCAAAGTGGTTTAGTTCAAACACTGTGAAATGCAACAAAGTTTAAGGACGTATATTAGCTTAAACTTGTTTAATATTAATCAAAATCCTTGAAAAGTAATTATAGTCTTCCGGGAAGGGATTTTTCAGGAGCAGCAGCACTCAGAAGGAGTGTGTTCCTCAAAATCTGCCAGCTTTAGTTTTCTAATGCCAGCATCCAAGAAGTTCCACCTGTAGAATTTGATCACACACATAGTGATAACCTCAAAATGTTGATCTGGCTGGGGAAAAAAAACTCTAAACAAAATACAAAAGTAACATTTCATTAATATTAGCCCAATGTTTTAAAGCTTTCTTATAATTGTTAAAAATCTTTGAAGTTGCATATAAAAATCAGAAGATGAAAATATGGAAAATTCAATAGAGAGAACTAAATTATCAAAAAAATCTTCTACTTTACGAAGTGTGTAAAACTGTTCTCTCTCAGCACATGAGCTTCCTAGACAGATTGATTCCAAATCCATAGGATACTACATGAAAAGACACTAAAAACTACTTCAGACGGAAGTGATCATATGTGGCTTTTTCCATTGCATCTAAACCATGAAGAACTCTCAGGAAAACCATGGACAGCTGAACTGCAATTCAGCTTTGATGGAGACTGCTGAAATGGATCAGCTTTTTATAATGATGTTAATATTCATACCAACTTTCTACTCTTCTCCCACCAACCATAGTCAATCAGTCAAAAGGTTAATAAAAGACAAGAGATTTAACCCTGGACCTAGGTGATATCAACAAGCAAACCCCAAGCCAACAGTGATGAACTTTTTATATGCTTACCACTCTCTACATACTCCCACATCATGTACTGGGTTTTTTTTTGTTTGGGGTTTTTTTTTTGTGGTTGGGGGTTTTGGTTTGTTTGATTGTTTTGGAGGTTTTTTTTGGTTGTTTGTTTTGGGTTTTTTTTGTTTTTTTTTTTTTTTTTTAATAACACCATGAGACTATAAACTCAGATGCAGAACAAAAACCCCTAAATAAACTCTGAGGGCTCAAAGGCAAGGTTTGGGGGATTATTTGCTACACGACTGTGGGGATTTGTCTAATATTTAAGACTAATTGTTCTTATTCAGAATTACAAGCAAGTCTTGAAGTCAACCTAAAGAGAAAATTGTGATAGGCCTTGACAAAAGGCTACACCGTATGGCTACATAATCCAGTATATTTTTTCCATACCGCTAGATTTCTCACCTACAACATTTAGAATTACTACTGCCAACCCTTTACCATTTGCTTCAACTTCTGGGCAAAGAAGGAACCATCAAGAACAGAAATCACTTAATGACCCACATGTAAAGCAGTCTTGAGCTGAGACCAAATTCCCTTTTTTTGTTCTATTTATCGATTTTGGTCCGCATCCTCTTTTCATCTTTCCCCTTGCAAAGTCTGTAATTATTGTTGGTTTATTGCAAAAAGACAAAACTGTAGTATAACTTTTAGCATATGCATTTGGCACTTTTCAAATACCTCCCCAACCAAGTTTACTTCACTGGATTAGCTATAGCTTCTTAAATTTGTTTTTGTTGGTTTATTTTTCTTTTTGTTAAACATACCTCTATCATTGAACTTCAAGGCAGCAGCTATTGCTTCATCCATTGAGCGTGTTGAGTCTATCAACTGCACAAAAAATAAAAAAGTCAACTGGTAAGCGGGAAGATTTAATCCAGTCAAACAGAGGAAGACAATGACAGATCAGTGCAATTAAAGTACGCTTTAAAAAACATCCCCAAAATACATGTATTATAAAATTCAAGGACAAAATTAACAGGTACAAAATTGGCTACACTGATCACATAAGCTGAATTTGTAAACATTTTTAAAAACCTACTGGAAAACATTTTTGATGCCATCTCATTTATTGTCACTTTTTTCCCTACTTCACAAACATACCAAGCAGGTTTACTTAAAAGCTTTTTTACAAAAAGCTATTCAATGTTAATATCACAACCCCAGAAAAATCCAGAAAACTAACTTCTTAACTCATAAAATATCTCTATACTGTCATGTTATGTTGGTCGGTTTTCTGAAAGTATATGTATGACATTTAGAACACGCCTCAAAGTCTATCTATACTTTCTTGTAGTTCTAGATTCTTTCTCTATCCATGTGTAATCTCAAACCAGACAATTTTTACACATTAAGTGGATGATGAGACTTCTGGAATGCTTTTTGCAGGTGAGGTAACTGCAACAGAAGAAAATGAACTAAAGGTTACAAATATGAAAAAACACAAAAAATGAAGTTAGGAGGAATGATGATTCCCAAGTACCTGTCCACATTTGTAAACAGCATCTTACAATTTTGCTATAAACACACAACTTCCTTTTCAAAAGGCTCATTCTTCTTTAATAGCTTTCATCAGTTGCATAGACTGTCAGGACAGACTGTTCCTTCACAGAGGAAAAATAGATTTGCCTAATATTCCCTCATCTTCCTTAAAAATCATTGTGGATATGTAACCCTGGACAAAAATTTGTACAGCCTCTATGTACTACAAAGTCCTGCTGATACAGAAACTATCTGAGAATAAATACTATCATCACTACATACCACTGTGTAGTTAAAAACACCACTGAAGTCACGAAACAGCAGACACACCATTTCTAGCTAGTTTCTACGCTATGATGAACTCTTTAGTTTAAATACATTCTACGTGGCCAAAAACTGAAGCATCATATATTCTGGACATCTACAATGTAAATTTTATTATATCATCCAGAAGAAAAATTCCAAAACTGTTATTTGCAAACCCTTCTTTCTTCTCAAAGTAGAAAGTCTGAACATAAAGCTTGATGCACTTGGGAAAAAAACCCACCCAACAAGGAGCACCAGTAAAATCTCTATATTTCTTTAATGATATTTTAACAATGAGGAAATTTAACAATTAGTTTTCAAAGCTAAATGTGTTCAAATTAAAGCTAATGAAAAACTAGATATATATTAGCAATGAAAAGTAACCTTCCTAAAATATCTTTTACTGTACTGAAGATATTTTACTGTAATAAGTCAACATAACATTACTGTAGATTTCTCTGTACATTGGACAATGGCCAGGAGTATCTCTGGTTTACATGTCAGCAGAATCGGAATAAATTACAGTAAGTTCAAACCTAGTCTCTTTTTGTGTCACTAGAAGTACTAAAGGCTTTGAGTATTAAGTCTCATAAATCCAAGGGTGCAACGTTTCATCTACTGGAGAAGATGCCAGTGATTTCACTCTTTCTGCATTTAATGGAGTTGGAGCTGCACTCCAATGATGGCAGTTATCAATAGTTATCAACCAAGACAGCTACAACTAAGATTAAACATCCCAAAAGAAAGAAGTAACACACACATTTTCCACACACTGGAATTCACTATTGCTGAGTTGATCTAAAGCTGTGTATATATATATATATATATGTACACACACATATAAAAAGCATGCATGTGTACATATATATATTCTTTTATATATATACAGACGTGTCTGTGTACATATGCATGTGTATATGGAACATTATACAGCTGTAGTTCCCCCTAAACTATATTACTTTGATATACCATTTTACTAATAAGAATTAAGGCTGTTCCCTCTAATAAAAGCAGGGGCTTAGGAATACTGCCTACAAAATAGTAATCAAAATAAAACAAAAGAACAGAGCATTATTACTTGTAGTAATTCTTGGTCACTTTTTTCGGGAAAAAGTTCCTTCAGCGTTTCCAGCTTTGCATCTCTGATCTCTTCCTCTGCACCCTTCTTCACAGGTGGCAGCTGATCACCATTTACGTAGGCCAACTGGGGTCGTTCATCTTCAGGCTGTTCATCATCATCAGACTGTTCAGAGCTACAATGAGGAGATGAGAGAGGAGAAGGAAATAAATTTTTTTTTTTTTTTTGCTTATGAATGTTTTACTCTACACGAACATTATTGTAAACCAAAAACAACAGGATGGCACAAAAATGTGTCTAGATGCATTCAGTAACATGGAACCACCTCATACCCAAGTTGATACCTCCTATTCAGAACAAAATAAAGCATATACAACTAAGTGTTCTGTTTGCAGTAAACACATTTCAACTTAGCAAAGGGAAGAAGAAAGGGGGGACAAGGGAAATACCATGATTTACCCTTGTATTGTGCTTATAGAAGTTTACTTGCCAATTTAGCACTACCCATCTTAACACTTTTCATCATTTCAGCTACCTGAATTACATCAGACCATCTCAACTCTGTCTCAGTCTTGCTGGTATTTATTTGCCCAACAGATAAACAGATGTGGATAAGCTCTTTGTAAAAACTTTGCAAGTGTAGTATCAACTCTGTCCTAGTTCTCAGCTTACTGAGAAGGAAAATTTAAAGATCCTTATGCAATGTCTCAAACATGGGAAGAACATTTCTGAAAAAAAAGCTAAGTCCTGAACTTACTGGAAGATTTATTATTACAGCTAATCTAAAGGAGAAGCACAGACAAGACCGAATGTAAGCACAGGTCTCCCATCCTGCTGCCCTCCACAGACACATAAAAACATCCTTTCCTGAACGAAAGAATCATTGAACTATAAGGAGTTTGCCGTTTGATATAGACTTCACCATCAAGAAGGCTTGCCTGCAGATCTCCTTACACAGATATAGTTAAAAAATAAACCTGTTTTTCCTCTTTGGTTAGATCGTTGGTTAACAGCTGCATCAGGAAAATTGCAATAAGTTCTGAAAAAAGTAGTAAAGTGCCACTTACAGAGAAGTTACACACTAATTTGAGACAACTGTGCCACAAATAATCCTTTTCTCCTTATCCTATTTAAAAGGCGAACATAGCCACATGGACTCTTTGGTTGTGACTGAATTTCACTGAATTTTTAGAGTTGGAAGGGACCATAGAGATCATCTAGTTCAACTCCCCCACCAAAGCAGGATTGCCCAGAGCTAGAGTCACTCAGGACTGCATCCAGGTGGGTCTTGAAAATCTNNCTCCCTGGGCAGCCTGTTCCAGGGCTCCATCACCCTCAGAGTAAAAAAATCCTCAAAACAAAAAATAAACCAAATTCCTCTACAATCCACTAAGCCATCTAGTTGTGAGCTTCAGAAGGTAAACCCAGCATCCACTTCAAAAAAAAAAAAAACTCTTAGTGAAATGACATACTAAAACTCTATTAGCATGTTTCAAGTCTTTTTGCCTTAATAAGGAAAGAAGTTTCTTTATAAACTGCATTTAAAAAAGAAAAATCAATCAAAATGGAAATGTAACACAGCAACTACCCTGTCCTTTCCCATCAGGAATTAACATCTAGACACTGGTCAATAAAGCCAGAGTTGCCCAAATGATAAATCTTGTCCTCTCTGTATAATCACATTTTTATCAAGCATAAAGAAACACCCATTTAAATGCTAAATGAGTACAACTGATCCACAGAACCTCATTTTAGAGTTCTGCTTTTTTCCAACGGAGTCCAGACAGTGACTCTGGTAGCGAAGCCTGTGGCACACTTCCTTTTAGAAAAGTCATGCTTTCTGCTCTATCCCTTATTCAGTATAAGGGGGTGCTGGGATACCCTGCAGAAAGACAAAAAATTCACAAAACTACAACCGCTAGATAACACTTGCACCAAAATGCACATTGTAAAGACACTTGACTGACTGATTCTGTGGAAAGCTGGGCTAAACCCAGCAAGCCAGAGCTCGTAAGCCTGGTGAGATCCAAGCTAACTCCTCCCACACTCTCAATTTGCTTATTAGCTCAAGAGAACTCCACATGTGAGACAGCCTAGTGGGGTCAGTACACAGCAGTTAGCACCTGAGCCAGCACACCATGCCAAAGTGTCAGGCACCGAGGTACCTGGTGCATAAGAAGACCAGTGGCTACAGAAGAACAGTGAAGAGTACGAGAGGATGCCGCTATGTTCATCAGTCCCACTAGAAGCCACTTTGCTGTCCATCTCTCATTCCCAGCAATTAGAATACAGTCTAGAAGTAGCAAGCTGGGGTTCTTCAAGGTGGATCCTACATGTCTTATTAGTGTCAGTCCCACACGGTACAAAATTGCTCGTGCTGCTTCCAAACCAGGCTGCTCCTAGGAGTGTAACTACACTGACACAGCATGGCACAGAGGACAACCAGCTTGCTGTCTCTGTATCCCTGCACGATCTACAACTTAAACCATAGCCAGAAACAGGAGTTCCACTGCCAACCACTAACCACCTTTCTTTCTTACCAAGTATCAGCCTCAAGCTGAAACTCTGGGGAACATGCATTAAAAAAAATACATCAAGAATTTCAGCTAATAGCAGCTGAGAAAGTCATTATTTCATTTCTGCTGGCAAGCTCCAGTTACTCCATGCTCTGCGTAAGGACTGAACATTTGACAAGAGATTACACCTGCTAAGGTTACTGTTCCCATAGATTTTCCACAGACAATCAAAAAAAGCAGGCTAAGCCACCTTGTTTTGCTTAACACAGTAACATTTAAGGGGCACAGACAACTACCACATTTCAGTCACACAGACAGATAGCTAGCAGGTAATAAATAGCAGTGTTCCTAAAACTATTCCAACTGGTTGTGCAAGATGTCTGTCTACATCTTGTCTCTCTTGCACTCCCGATGCTGCCTTATTAGCACCCACGCAAGTGACTCTTGAACATTATTCTTTTCTCTTCTATCTTATTCAAAAATATAAACTCCCAAATCACTGGAGTTCTCACTAAGCACAGCAAACACTTCACGCAACTAATACCTAACTTTAGTTCAAAACTCTTATAATACACACTGAAGCTCTACTTGATTTCCTGCTCAGTGTGATTTCATAAAGAAGTGAAACAAGCTAAAACTGACTCCCATAAATTTTAAAACTAATAAAGCAACTATTTTATGGTTAAGCTTTCAAGTGCCATTAAAAGGATTTCAGAGGGACAAAGGTACAAAAGTATAATGAACACCACATGAATCACTCATCATCACAGAACTCCTCCCGTGTAAGTGTCTTCTCTTAGAAAACAGCTTAAGAGCTGGGTGGTTCTTCCCTGGAAATCCAGTAAAGTTTAGTTATGAGCGGGTAAGTCACAAACCAGCACCTCTGATTTTCAATTCAATATTTCAATTTAGAACATGACATCAGGTTGCACAAACATCACAGAAACTAGCTTAAAGCATACATTACAACCGCATCTCTCCTTGGAGGCCTGCTTTCTTTTGCAGCACTGAAGTTTCTTGGTATTTCATCTTCACTGTCCGATGACACATCTAGGAACTGTACTCCTCTTCGATGCTTGAAATAAGATTGTTTCCTTGTCCTCTTGGCTTCAGGAGTTTCTGGGACGGGGGAGTAGCCTGTGCAAGCCATTTCGATAGGAGAAAAACACAGGAGACAATGACTTGTGACTTATGCCTTCAAATATTTATCTGTACTTAGAGAATCAGATAGCTATGATTTCTTTCTTATACACAGCAACCACTTAAACAGAATTCACATCCTTATGCACAGAAAATTCTGTATTCCTTAAAATGGTAACTTACCTGGCAAAGGATCCTAAGCCCTTCTACATCAAACAATTTTTATACCACAAAGTTTAAGAGATCATGCATTTTAGATTTGTAGCTACTTATAAATATGTTTTTATTTTTGGAAAAAGGAATAATCAGCAAAATTCTCAGAACTACTTCCAGGCTGGTGGAGACATGGATAGAAACATTCTGGTGTATCTGATGGCTGATTCATGATCCACTTGTCTTGATAGCTTTTCAGAAAAGGAATGTCAGTGTTATACTGCAGAAAATTAGGAAGCCACATCAAGGAACTGGATTAGGTAAATTGCAACTCCTATAGAAATATAATCTATTTAACCAGTCTTTTCCACATTATGGTCCAGTTGGTTGTTAACAAGGAAACTTAGCATATAGAAGGATGCTGTATGTTATATACAAAACATCAGGATATACAGAATCTATATATAATCAGGATATGGCACCGTGAAGACATGTCATGAATCACATACAACCTCCAATGACACTTGCAAAATTGACCCACTATGCATGCACAAGCAACTTTTCAGTTCTGAACATGCTTATAAGACAACCAAAGGCACAAGCAACCAGTCTATTCATATAATTCCCGAATTAGTCATGAAAAATGCATGACTAAGTCCCTCAATGTCAGTTACACCTGAGACCAACTCCACACATATATCTAGCTGGGGAAAAATATGACTACACAGGGAAGTCTACAGACAACCTGAGATACAAAAGAGGTCTTGAAGATAAAGCAGAGAGAGGATTAGAACACAAAAACAAAAAATCAAGAAGCCTACACTTTATTAGACTTTGCCCTGTGGCCCTCTTTCAGCTCAGTACCAAATGCAGCTAAGGTACAGCATGCTCTACGCTGCATATATTGTGTAATTCAAGGGGATTCTAACTAAAACTCTGATGCTCCCATTTAAGGCTGGGCAAGGTAAAACACATGGTTCAATCCATTGCCTATGGGGGCTAGAACTATGGAAAAAAAACCCAATATTTAGTTGATACACATGGACTTCAGAGTGCAGCTCTTCTGTCTTTAAACCTGCATTAAACTGACCTGAATACCTGGATAAAATTGCTACCTTTTAAGTGTGCTATTTCATGCCACTAATTGAAGAAAAGCACTGAAGGCATTTTGCAAAACAGATAAACCAAGAACTGTATGTAGTCTGACCTAGTGCAGCAGTCTCATGAATCCAAGACTTCGTTCCTTTCTACCACTTTACCACTTTTACAGCCAGTGCTGAAAAGAAAGAATAGGTAGTAAGCCAAATAATTTAGTTTAAGAGCAGACAAATTATGGACCCCAGAGGCATATGACTGAAGAGAGGAAGAAGAATATATGGAGCAGAGAACATGACAGCTACAGATATTATTTACTATTTGAAAGTAATTTTGCAAAAAATAATTTTGAAGTAAATCACTGTGTCAGCATTTGATGGAAACAAAGATCTATCCTGAAAGCACAAGCAATTTGCTGACACAGGAAACTACCAGGTGATACTGGCTTTGAAAGGGAAAGGTACCAAATAAATGAAAAAAAAAAAAAAAGTAACAAAAGTTATATAGCATGCTACTGAAAAGAGGAAAACTTGAAAACAAAGCTTAACGCTGGTTAGAGGGATGAGTGCAACTCAAACTTCTTTAATATTCACAAGGAAAGGTAAACAAGGGTTCAATGACACTTCAAAAAAGCAACTGTTGTGTTGAAGCCTTAAGTCTTCAGATGACCTACACTTAAAGAAATCCTACTGAAAATACAAAACATACTTTTAACCAGGCATTAGACCAACAGTTTGAAAAGAGAGCAAGAAGAAGGAAGAGCACATCATCATCGTCATCTCAGCTTTTAATTCACAAAACATCACAGTCTGTCAGAGTCAGTTAGCTACAACAGGTAAGAACTGTCTTGTTCCAGCATGCTGTTTCAGCAGAGAAACCCATCTTTTCATTTCCATCTAAAAATTTTTGTAATTCAGCATTTCCCTATTTCTTACTGACCAGGTTTAATAAGGGCTTTGTCTGTCTTTCATGCCAAAGAAGAATCTGCTTCCCAGGCGACTGGCAAGTTTTGCCTCCTATCTGCTGCTGCCACCCAGCCTGCAGTCACTTCTCTGCTCCAGAACCAGGGGCTCGCCAACAGCAGCCACCTTCTGCTCCCCCCCTGGCTGATCAGGTCAAAAGGCTGCTGGCAGCAAACACACAGACACAAAGGGGACCCCTCCAGTTGCTGGCCTTAGACACCCAGCCCACCCAGCAGAGAGTCTCAGTCTCCCCACTCACCAGTACTGGAGCAGAAGAGCCCCCACTGCCCGTACCCCACTCTGGCTGTGGGCACAGACCCCCTTGCAGACATGCATGCTGTGGCTCTCTCCACCTGCTACCCGGGGCACCAGGTCCCCTCATCTTGTGCTTCCCCATGCACAGATGGGTGATGAAGACCCTCTGATCCCTCCATGGCTTCCCAGGCCACTGCCCCTGGCACCCTGCACCTTCTGCAGGGGCTGTGTGGGGGGTGGCGCCCCATTCATGCAGGCTCCAAAGCCCAGGGTGGCCTTCACTTCATTTTCCACTCACTTTGGTCCCTACAGCTGCTGGCACCTGAGACATATGGGGGTGTTGCTCCTCACTCCAGCTGCTGGCACTTAGACACATATACACACCCTCAGTGCACACAGAACAGGTTCCCCTTGCCCAGGGAAGTAGCTAGAAAAGGATTTTAACAAGACAACGGGCCTGACAGGGCACAGCCAGACAAGTACACTGACCTGTCCAAATGTAACCAGCCCCTATCATCCCCTTATCCCTCTACCTTCCACACAGTTGTTCCTCTCCTCTTCAAACCACTCTGATCCCTTCCCTTCCCCACCTTTGGTTCCTCCCCTTAAACATCCCACAGCAAGTTTGGTACAAGCCTAAGCAGCTTTTACTTGCATTTCATAAGAAGTCCCATACCCCCAAAGGTACCCCCACACCCCCCTCAGCCTGAACAGTGCTCTCGACACCACGAGCCTTGCAGTTGGTGCTCAGCGATGGGGATCCCCCTCAACTCATGGGGCTGACAACCCTCCTGCTAGAAGCCAGGTCAGGGCCCATTCCTCTGATGGGTTTACTGGGGCTCCCCCACTCACTGCTGCACCAAGATGAGCCTTTTACCTCAGGACATAACAAATCCCACCCATGTGGCTGGTACTGAAGAAACAGGAACTTCCCACTCTTGATAGCATCTGATTTACTTGTAGGAAGATGGGTGAGAACAGAACAAGAGAGAAGAGGTAGAAGAGACCCCAGAAAAAGAGAATGAATAACTACGGTTTAAGAGCCCCAGTGAAGGACGACAAACAGTAATACACTCTGAATTGGATGAATGGCTGGGAAAAAAAAAAAATCCCTTCACTTATTTCCTACACCAAAGAGCTCTGAATCACGAGTAAGAAAACAGACCAAAGCAATTACACAGGGAAGGTGTGAGAGAGTCAGCTACAAAGCTCCTGGGAGAGCTGAGTTTTAATGATGCAAGTGTCAGTATAAATCCTTGTAATGCAAACACAGCATCATGGGCACCAATGGTGCTAACTCTGGAAGCATAATTTCATCTGGAAATAAAGGTACTTTCTTCTCCATTTACCAACACAGAAACTTGCTGAGTCCAGTACTCCTGAGAGAAATGCCAGTTTTCAAAGCTCATTTGCCAGCGAAGAGTAGACACAGAAGACACTAGAATCAGTTCACCTGACATCCAAATGCAGAAGCGAGCTACACGGTGTCCAATTCCTTTGTCTGTTATAAAATGCCTCAATTTTAATTAAGTTATCATAAAAACCTATACCGTTTCTTTCACTTTCAAAAGATGAGAGAGGATTAGGGTAATGATTTTGACAAGAGGCAAAAGTTTCACTTTGAAAAGTTATCTTCTTATCTTGAACAGCCTATATACATGTAAACTTAGCCTTCCTAAAAATTACTAGTTCTGAAGCAGTAACACACTGTCCCAGAACAGGCCTCTCTGCAACCAGCACCATCATGTTGGCAGTAGAAAGTTCCTCAGTCATACCTTCTTCTATTTATCCATGTTTAGAAGGAGACAGATCCTAGATATGTCTGCTTTGCTATATCTGAAAATTCTCCAAGATGAATACAGGAAAAGAAAAAGACAGACCTTTGGGAATGTAGCATTATTTTTTCTTTTATTAAACATAAAGATATAGGCAAATGTATTTCAACAATTCCTGTCTTGCAAAGAAAAATAAAGGAGGAAAATTCTGAAGGTTATAAAGTTGGGCTAGTCAAGCAAGGGCTATTACAATAGGACAGAAATATGAGATCCAAGAAAGATGTGTATGGAAATATCAAAACAGGTCTATAAGAAACAGGAGAAGTTCACACCTCTACTGAATTAACAGAACTGATTAAGCCAGTTTTCATTATGTTTGCCTTCTAGGTTAGACTATATTCCAAACTATTCCTGCTGCAAGCAGCATGACACACAAGTGACAAGTACTCATGACAGCTTTGCTAAACAGCATCATTAGATTTAAAAAAAAAAGCATAGAAATTTTTACAAAAATAACATGGTGTTAAAAATATTTTTATTTTTTACAATGTAAACCTTGGAAGAGGTTTAGATTTAAACAAAAAGAGTATTTACTGTTTCACACAGTGACTTCTCGTTTTATTTTTAAATGGCAATCGCTGTCCAGTCTTCATGACAACTCCTCTATCTATGAAATGCTGAGATGCCTGGAAAGGGCATTCTCCTCAAAAAAGCAATTATCTCTTTCTCCCCCTCCTCCATATATTCCTCTGCACAGAATTCCTTATTAACTGGGGGGGAGGGGGAGCAGAAATTACATAGGTGATAAGGAGTCCTCATATTTAGAGCAAATTATAACCTTGTAGAATAGTGACAGATTAAACAGTTATTGCCACAGCACATAATTATCGGAGGCTGAATTTCCTGATTGTTGGTGATTAAAAAGGAGTACTAAGGAATCCCTGCCATTGTAAGACCAGTGTTTGACTCTAAAGCCAGAAACAGGAAAACACAGAAGTACCCCTAACAAGAGACAAAACCAACAATACCAAAACCCAGCAACTGATTTTTGCTATCATACAAAGAGACTCTCTAAGAATAACTGGCTCAAAATTTCTATGATTTATGGAGACAGTGTTAAGTTATGGGTGAAGGTACTGAAAATGCAACTGTTTTTATAACGATAGAGCAAACAATTTCTTCAGTTTGGTCAGTAAACTGCTCTTGGAAAAAAAATCACCTTGAAATTTAAAAAAAAAAACCACAACCAAAATATACTCACTATAGTCTTTTGGGAAGCACATACCTAGTGCAGAGCTATAATTCTAAATATAACCTTCTACACCATGCATCATACTCGGATAAAGCCAGCATCTTCTCTCCCAAACAACAACAAAACTGAGAGAATACATAGAGGTTCACCACATTTACAAATGCTGCACAACAAACATTGTCAAATGAAAAGTGATTTCCACTCAGTTGTGGAAAGCAGCATCAAATGCATGCTGCTCAAGTCTACATGTCAATTATTATTCCATTTTCAAAGGAAAGACTTTTTCATTTGCTAAAATAATCCTAAATGCCAGTGTTACTCTAAGGTGCTTCTTAAAGAAACCGTTTTAAAAGGACAATTACTTCAACACATCTTCCCATGAGTCATCAGAAAAGTTCACTAGGTACTGCAGTCATTACTTTTTTCCAGAAAAGCTTTAAGTAGAATTATACTCTATGAACTGTGACATAAGCAAAAGGCATGGCTTCCTTGGATCATAAAGAAATTGACAACAAATGAGAACAAAAGCAGCAGTCCCAGTGCAAGCGAACGGTGTGACACTCTCAACAACATCATCTGAAAGTGCAGTCATTTGTGTCACACTTCTCACTAGTACAGAGAGGATATCAACAAAATTAACTATCAACAACAGGATTGTATACAGCAGTTCAATTTCATCCACAACTTTTATTTCAGTTCATCATTGAGGCTTTGTAAGCATGCTTTTTGAATGGAAATCTCATTTTGAAATTCATGATCGTAATTATTCTGATTTGTATAAAGTTCTGCTCCATTTCTACAATTGGAATAATCTCACTATCTTAGTACACCAGGCTATTTACATAATTAAACACATCTAATTGAAAATTAAGATGATGCTTCACTGTTATAACAAAAAACTATCAGAACCCAAATCTGTGTACCATTTAGTAAATAATACTAATTTTTACAGAAAATTGTAGTAAGCCACTCCAGTGCATTTTTCCAACTCTTTAGAGAGGTATCTTTCAGATATAATTGGATAACTGTCCCCATAGTTGGTTTATGCCCCTCAGTTAATTAAAGTTCAGAACTGCCACTTACAACTTGGCTGCAAAGTCACTGCAAGCCTGTGTAAATTTGAATACACACAAGGCTACAAAGACAACCAATTCTTTCAGTCATCATACTACAAATTGCTTAAAAAGTGTAAGGTATGCATGTTTGACACAAAGCAACAATAAGCTTTACATACATACACAGGGTGCAGAACAGTCAACCAATATTACTTTGTTCTGGGAAAAGAAAAAATTAGCTAAAAAGATAATAGCGTTTCATAACACAATAGGCATCATCTGAATGTTTTTTCCGAGATGAATGAAATTAAAACAATCTTAGCTTTTCATGAGATGCATGTTTCGTGACACTTGACAAAACAAATCTAAAGAAATTTCTAGGAAATGATACTGAATCATTTTCCTGAAGGAAAATATCTGATTTTAAAACTCTTTTATATATACAATATGATTGCATGATACCAAATGAAATAGGACAAAAGAGTCATCAGCTATTTAAGAATGGTTTTTCGTTTGTACAAGTCAAATAAAGGACACTCTCCTCTTATTTCCCCAGTTTCATGTACCAGTATTTTGAGAATCCAACTGTTTGTTTTCAGAAGAAATAAGAGTAATTGTTGTCCTCACATGATTTATTGGGCATTAGGGCAAGTAATTTTAAGTTAACTCGGTGTAAACTGCTTCTTGTGAAAAACTCAGTAGCAAGAACACAGTGTCATAAGATAATCATCTTGATACCTTTTCCATGAGAAAAGGTACAAAAGAACACAATACAATACAAGAGAAAAACCAAATAGCTGTTTTATTTGACCCAAAGCAAGAAAACTTCTGTCTTCTTGTCACTAATTAGGGAACAAGGAGGACAGGCATCCGTTAATCAAATCTAGTTTCCTCTTTTACAATTAAGTGCCTCATATCCTGAAGACAAAATTATGAGTGTCTTATTTTCTGTTAACTTCTATAGATGTAGACAATATTATTTGATTTTTTAAATGGTTAATTAGTTCCTTTAAATGAGTTACATAACAATGAGGCCCAAATAAATGAAAAAAAAAAAATAAATCACAAAACCACTCCATCTTCTTTAAACAATATCTGTGAAAGATGAAGCATTATGTAAATGCAAAGTACTAATAAGTACATCTCAATTTTAAATGTTTATTAGCACCCAAATTCTACACTAGCATCTGTGTCTATGGACTCTTATTTAAGTCAGCCACTTGCTGTATTTTGTCTTTACTTCTATTCTACTCCTGTTCTATGCATAGTTACTGTGATCTCCCTCCATTTTCCTTACAATTTCTTATTTTCCACAACAGTTCCTCTTTTAGGCTGCCCTTCATCTTTCCTTTTATTACCTCAAATCTAAACTCATACCTGTGCCTCTAAATTGGATGTTACATCCCTTCTCCTCCCCAGTCCTACCCCTGTAGGATACAAGCCAAGGAAGGCCAGGATTTTGAAAAACAAGCAGCTCCAAAGTTTGTTGGTCTTGATAGTTATGGTCTACCTACACGCTTCTACTGACAAACTCAAGACCACAGGCAGATTATCGGATTAAAAAATAAAATATTTTTAACAAAATAAGCCCCAAAGACTAATAAACAACAAAACAAGCAGCCCCATCCAGTACTTCACACCTGTGTTCACAGTTCCAGAAAGGTACCTGCTTTCTGTAACTCCTACACTGCATAAGACAGTGACTTAACACAAACAGAAGGACAACAAAGCACATTTCCCCACCGTGCCAGTGCTCTCCTGCAATCCAGTAATCCACTCCAAAAGCACACCCATGCAGAAGCCACAACTAACAGTTGCTTGCTTCTTGTGTTAATTTTTCCCCGCCACCAAAACATCTTCTCTGCTAGCGGGCAGGGTCCTTAACTCCAGACTGGCAACTTGGAAGCCAAGGCTCAAATGGCTTTTTTTTAATTTTTATTTTTTTTTTAAATATGAAGCACCGATTGGTATCTCCTACTGCAAACACAAGAGCACTCCAGTCAACTGAAACCAGTCAACCTGCACAAAAACAGATTTATGTAACAGTAAATACTGATCTGCTGTAATATTAATCTGGCTCACCTTTAAAAGAGGAAGTCCACCTTGTAGGCGGCAAGGTTCTGTTATTGCATAGATAAGGTCCTACAATAAACTGCCTTCCACCAAGGGAAGGTTTTACACAAAAGATACACAAGTTAAACACCACCAACTGATATTGTTGCTCCATCACTGACAAAACACATAGTCAAAAGTCTGACTGATCTCTCCAATAACACCTGTGTCTTGACAACTGTATTTGAAGTTACATGGAATATCCCAAATTAATAAAATAATCAGCAACAATGATCTTCCGTTCTTACTCCTTCAGTAAGAGAGAAGCTACTAGTGAACGTGGTTATGCAGTTGACAGCCATCGCAGTCGTTTACTAATATCAACTGATGAATCCAAACAGAAACAGCACATCTCTAGTGTACCAGCCAAACAAACTAATAAATTACTACACAAGCACGTTTTTCACATTTCCATGAAAACCACAAGCTACTGCCAGAAGAGGACAAACACTGCTACAGAACTATCAGCACAATCCACTAGCGAGAATCAGCAGCAGGTTTCTCAGCTCTTTACAAAACCAGGACCAACTGAAGAGACAGTTTTCTTTCTTTTCCATTCTGTGATACTCCACATTCCATTAGCCCAGGACTCTAGTGAAAATGTTAAGTCTGTGTAGTGCTGCATTTATCAGACAACTAAAAGGTGGGAGCTTTTTAGCCTTTGAAAAACCTGAAATATTGTACTAGTGTAAAGTGTCAGTAGAGATAATTAAGAAATAAGAAAGCCTACCACACTTTAAACATTTAAATTGCAGTTTGCTTAGCTGACTGAAAAAAGTAATTTCAGCTTTAGTTATCAAATGGTTTTCTACTTGATTGTAAATGCACAGGTTCAATCAGAGCAAGCACTGCCACCAGTAAGGAAAATTTTGTGGAAATTGCTGTGAAATATACACATCTGTAAAACAAGCAAAGAGGAAGAAAAAAACCAAGCAACAGAAACAAACTGGAAGACAACACTTATTTTATTTTTAGAAATGAAGCCCTTGCGCTGCTCTCATGTGACGTGCAGAGCACCTGACCCACCTGCTACCTCTGTCACATCGGAAGCTGGAGTGTCTGGCCTGCTGCTGTCCTCTGTAGCTTCCTCCTCTTCCCCTGCAGCAGCAGCCGCGCTCGCCGCAGCCGAGCTGGCTGCCCGCACCGGGGCTGCCGGGGGAGATGCGGGTGCCTGCAGCTCCGCGTTTTCCCTCTTCCTCTCAAAGCGAAAGCGGTCCAAGTTGTAGAGGCTCATGTTCCGAGCCTACCGCGCCCGTCCGCGGGAGGGTTGGCGGGTTCGACAGGGTGGTTTCTGCGGGAAAAGCCGGGAAAAAGGGAGGGAAGCGGCTGGTCAGGCAGAGCTGGGAAAGCCGCCGGCCCAGTGACCGGCTCTCCCCGTTCCCAGGGAAACGCGCCCAGCGATGCTGTCAGGCGGCGGGGTGGCACCTGCCCACCGCCTTCCTCCCACTCCTACCGATCCCCTCTTCCTCCTCTCCCCCACGCACGGCGGCCTGCACCCCCCGCACCCCAGCGACGGGGTCCACACGCACCTGTCGCGCACCGGGGCCGACACCAGAGAGGGGCCGCGGGCGAGGGAGGGGAAGCAGCAGCGATGCTGGGCGGGCCGGCCCCCAGCGGCGAAGCGGGCGGGACTAGCGGCAGGCAGCACGACGTACCCCGATGGCGGCGACGGCAAGAACCCGCTCCCTTCAGACCCGATGCGCGGTGGTGTCGGCGCTCGGTTATGACGTCACAGCCCATACACCAATCCCCTGGCCCGGCCGAGGCACACAAGCGCCTGCGCCTTCGCGCCTTTTCCCGCGCGACTGGCGCGAGAGGGTTCCATCTGCACGCGGGTGGGGCGCCCCGCGGGGGCCAGGGGGAGGAGCGGCAGCCTCAGGGGCGGTCTCGTGGGGTCCCCTCAGGTCTCTGGGCCCGTGGGGGCCTGGCGTGCACGCGTGGGCGCTCCGCAGGGCCTCAGCCGGCGGGGTGGCAGCGGGAGGTGTATTCCCGTTAGGGCCGCTGGGCAGGCTCAGCAGCTCCAGTGCCAGAAAGTCGGTCTGCAGGTCGAGGGAGAGCCTCCTCCTCCCCTGCTGTGCCTTGGTGAGCCAGTTCTGGGCTCCCCAGTTCAAGAAAGACAAGGAACTTCTGGGAAGAGTCCAGTGGAGGGCTACAAAGATGTTCAATATATTCATCAACGACCTGGATGAGGGGACAGAGTGTGCCCTCAGCAAGTTTTCTGATGCCACAGAAAAGGGAGGAGTGGCTGACCCACCAGAAGGCTGTGCTGCTGTTCAGTGAGACTTGGACAGGCTAGAGAGAGAGAGAGAGTTGAGCAAGGGCAATGAAGTTCAACAAGGGCAAGGATAGGGTTCTGCACCTAGGGAGGAATAACTCCACACACCAGTCCAGGTTAGGCGTTGACCCGCTGGAAGGCAACTCTGCAGAGAGGGACCTTGAAGTCCTGGTAGACAAAACTTGATGATAAGCCATCAATGTGCTCTTGTGGCCAAGAAGGCCAGGGGTCTCCTGTGGCACATTAAAAAAGAGCATGGCCAGCAGATAGAAGAAGATTATCCTACCCCTCTACTGTCCTCTGGTGAGGGCCACATCTAGAGTACTGGGCACAGTTCAAGAAAGACAAGGAACTAAGACTGAGGGGGGACCTCATCAACACTTACAAATACCTAAAGGGCATTTGGGTATGAAGAGGGCAGCTCTTCTCAGTGGTGGCTGGTGACAGGACAAGTGGCAACAAGCACAAACAGGAACACAGGAAATTCCATGTCAACATGAGAAAAACCTCCTTGTTTTGAGGGTATCAGAGCACTGGAACAGGCTGCCCAGAGAGGCTGTGGAATCTCCTCTGGAGAGATTAAAAACCTGCCTCAATGCATTCCTGTGCAGCCAGCTCTCGGTGACCCTCCTTTGGCAGGGAGTTGGCCTAGATGATCTCTGAAGGTCCCTTCCAGCCCCTACTATTCTGTGATTCTGTCCAGCCCCTGGCACTGCGTGAATGCCATGGTGATACTGTGTATGTTCTTCTCCCTCTGAGTCAAAAAATTTAGGTGGGGAACTGCAACAAGACCATCAGAAAAACTCTGCCACCATAAACCACAAGATTTAGGGCATTTTTCAGTTCATATTCCTCAGTGCGCGCCCAGGATTCACAGAAGCACAGAATCTTCATGGTTGGAAAGGACCTCTGAGATCACTGAGTCCAACCATACACACAGAAAAAATCCCCACAATCTCAGCCACTAGAGCATGCCCCGAAGTGCCACGTCTACACGGTTCTTAAATACCTCCAGGGATGGTGACTCCACCACCTCCCTGAGCAGGCTGTTCCAGTGCGACCACTCTTTCAGTAAAGTAATTCTTCCTAATATCTAATCTAAACCTCCCCTGCCACAGCTTCATACCATTCCCTGTGGTCCTGTCGTTGTTCCCTTGGGAGAAGAGGCCAACACCTGCCTCTCTACAACCTCCTTTCAGGGAGTTGTAGAGGGCAGTGAGGTCTCCCCTCAGCCTCCTCTTCTCCAAAATAAACATGCCCAGTTCCCTCAGCCTCCTCTCATAGGACTTGTTCTCCAGACCCCTCACCAGCTTGGTGGCTCTCCTCTGGACACGCTCCAGCACTTCAATGTCCTTCCTGTAGTGAGGGGCACAAAACTGGACACAGTACTCGAGGTGAGGCCTCACCAGTGCCCAGTACAGAGGCACAATGACTTCCCTCCTCCTGCTGGCCACGCTATTCCTGATACAGGCGAGGATGCTGTTGGCCTTCTTGGCCACCAGGGCACACTGCTGGCTTATGTTCAGCCGGTTGTCCACCAGCACCCCCAGGTCCTTTTCTGTTGGGCAGCTTTCCAGTCACTCTTCCCCAAACCTGTAGTGTTGCTTGGAGTTGTTGTGACCGAAATTCAGGACCCGGCATTCGGCCTTATTAAACCTCATCCCATTGCCCTTGGCCCATTGATCCAACCTGTCCAGATCCCTCTGTAGAGCCTTCCTGCCCTCAGGCACATCAACATTCCCACCTAGTTGGGTGTTGTCTGCAAACTTACTGAGTGTGCGCTCAGCCCCCTTATCCAGATCATCAATAAAGGTACTGAATAAGACTGCGTCACTTCAGCAGGAGAGATGGAAAGCCATCTCCTCATGAAATCTTGGGTCAGGACCTGGGGACTGGTACTGGGTCTTGGTTGACGCTGTGTGGTAGCAGTGGGCGGGCAGCATGTGTTGCACAAGCAGAGGCCCATGGGGTCAGTTGGCATCACACCCACAACATTGCCAGGGCTGAAATGGCTTCTTTAAATACTCTTAACTGGCAGAGAGGTACTGAAACTGCCTTTGCACATCTGGCCTTCACGTACTGGCCACCTGTGAAGCAAAGCGCTTCAAGGCCTGGCAGAAATGAATAATTATTATAGCGGGGTGCCAGGTGCAGATCTGTAAAACATTCTGGAAAGGTTGTGCTAGCTAACAGAAAAACAGAAAAAAAGAAAAAAAAAAAAGCCACTTCCTCATCTGTCACACCAGCCTGGTAGCACTGGGCTTGCAGAGAGCTCCTTTACCCTTGACATTATTGTCCATTTAAACTGCAGTAGCCCAAATGCCCGAGGAAGGGCCATGGTGGTGCCGTGCTAGGTGCTGTGCCACTGCCAGCGTTACTTAGTACCAGGCTGCTTGCAGGCAGGGCAGACTGTGTTGTCTGAGAAACTTGCTACAGCCTGAAAGCTGGAGGTGATCCAGGTATTTCCAGAAATGCCACCTACATGTACATTTCCTCTACCTCAAAATTTCTTTGTATTAACATTAGTTTCTAACACCAGCAGTCAGCAAATCTGGGTCTCGGCTACTTCACACTGAATCTTCATCATTATTAGAATAAAGTTTGGTTTTCTGGAGGGGGCTCTCATGGAAGTCGTTTGGTGCTCCCTTTGCCGCTGTGCCTTTTACAACACATTGTGGTGCTTGGCAGCCATGTTCAACCAGCACAAGTATCCGGTTTGACTCATTTGTGCCTGATTCCAGTTCCCCTGCCCCTTCAAAAGGCTTTTCCATCTCACACATCTAAGTGGCAAACCCATCCCTCATGTTTATCAGTAGTTATCAGTATTTATCAGTAGTTATCCTCCAGTCTCAGGGCTGTGGCAGAACACAGAACACAAGAAAATAAAACTCAATACTGAACAGGCAGATAAGCTTTGAGGAGGAGAGGGATGTGGAGGAACCCCTTTTAAAGTCAAGCTTCAGTAAAGTTGTCTTCCCTCCAAATCAAATACTAATTTAGTATTTGTATAGCAGATAAATTGAAATTGGTTGGAAGCTGCATTGTGATAATCCCAAATTCAAATAGTAAGTTGCAGCTGAACATGGAACAGAAGACAGACCAGGCACCCAGACATGGATGCCAAGCACAGATGGATTTGCAGATGTGGCTGGTGGTGGAACAGTAGATGCTGCACATTGTGCTGGAGAAGGATGAGTGCCTGGGCTAGAGACACTTGACAAATAAAAAGGTGACTGGTCTAGGGCTCTCATAGGAGAATTCTGCATTGTAACTCATTGCAACTCAAATCATAACAGATAGGGGCAGCATCGTGCTCGCACACCTTGGATCTCATGGGGGACTTCAACCACCCCAATATCTGTTCAAAGGACAACACAGAAGGGCACAAGAAATCCAGAAAGTTCTTGGAATGTGTGGATGATAACTTTCTTCTTCAAATGATCGAGGAGCCAACAAGGAAAGGAGCCATGCTGGACCCTGTCCTTACTAACAAGGAGGGGATGGTGGGGAATGTCAAGTTCAAGGGTAGCCTTGGCTGCAGTGATCATGAAATGGTGGAGTTCAAGATTCACAGGGCAGCAAAGAGGGTGTGCAGCAAGCTTGCTATCCTGGACTTCAGAAGAACAGACTTTGGTCTCCTGAGAGATCTGATTGGGAGGATAGTGTGGGAAAAAGAACTGGAGGGGAGAGGGGCCAAAGGGGCTGGTTGTATTTCAAGGATCGCTTCCTCCAAGCTCAGGAGAGGTGCATCCCAAAAAAGAAGTCGGGCAAAACAGCCAGCAGGCTTGCGTGGATGAATAAGGAACTACTGGACAAGCTCAGGAGACCAAAAGGAGGCCTATAGAGGGTAGAAGCAGGGACAGGTAGAATGGCAGAATACAGAGAAATGGCCCTAGTGGTCAGGAACGAGATCAGGCAAGTGAAAGCACAGGCAGAACTAAATCTAGCCAAGAACATCAAAGACATTAAGAAAAACTTCGACAGATATGTCAGGGACAAGGGCAAGACTAGGGACGTTGTGGGCCCTCTCTGGAAGGAAATGGGAGACTGGACACCCAGGATATGGAAAAGGCTGAGCTACTGAACAACTTCTTTGCCTCAGTCTTCACCAGAAAGGGCTCAAACCACACTGCCCATGTCACGGAAGGCAAAAACATGGGCTCTGCAAATGAAGAACTGCCCACAGTATGAAAAGACCAGGTTCGAGACCTCTTAAGGAACCTGAAGGTGCATAAGTCCATGGGACCTGATGAAATCCATCCACGGGTCCTGAGGGAGCTGGCAGATGAAGTTGCTAAGCCACTTTCCATCATATTTGAGAAATCGTGGCAGTCTGGTGAACCCACTTTTTGGAAAAAGGAGAACAAAACCCCAATATTCAAAAAAGGAAAAAAAGATGACCCAGGGATCTATAGGCCAGTCAGTCTCACCTCTTTGCCTGTCAAGATTATGGAGCAGATCCTCCTGGATCTCTGCTAAGGCAGATGGAAAATAAGGAGGTGATTGGAGACAGCCAACGTGGCTTCACCAACATCAAATCGTGCCTGACAAACTTGGTGGCCTTTTACGATACTGCCACACACTTGGTGGACAAGGGCAGAGCGACAGATATCGTCTACCTGGACTTGTGCAAAGCATTCGATGCTGTCCCACACGAAATACTGATCTCATAATTGGAAAGTCATGGACTCAATGGATGGACTACTTGGTGGATAAGGAGCAGGCTGGATGGCCACACGGTTGTGGTCAATGGCTCAATGTCCAATTGGTGGCTGGTGACGAGAAGTATTCCTCAGGGGTCCGTATTGGGACTAGTGCTGTTCACGGAGACATGGACAGTGGGGTAGAGTGAACCCTCAGTAAGGTTACTGATGATGCCAAACTTGGTGGTGCAGTCGACATGCTGGAGAGAAGGGATGCCGTCCAGAGGGACCTGGACAGGCTGGAGAGGTGGGCTCATGCAAATTACCAAGTGCAGCGTCCTGCACCTGGGATGTGTCAATCCCAGGCACAAATACAGGTTGGGTGGAGAATGGCTGGGAAGCACCCCTGAGGAGAAGGACTTGGGGGTGTTGGTGGATGAGAAGCTTAACATGAGCCGGCAATGTACACTGACAGCCCAGAAAGCCAACCACATCCTGGGCTGCATCAAGAGAAGTGTGGCCAGCAGGTCACAGGAGGTGATTCTGCCCCTCTACTCTGCACTCGTGAGACCCTACCTGGAGTCCTGTGTTCAACTTTGGAGTCCTCAACACAGGAAGGACATGGACCTGTTGGAGAAGGTCCAGTGGAGGGCCACAATGATGATCAGAGGGGTGGAGCACCCCCCATATGAGGCCAGGCTGAGAGAGCTGGGGTTGTTCAGCCTGGAGAAGAGAAGGCTCTGGGGAGACCTTATAGCAGCCTTCCAGCACCTGAAGGGAGCCCACAGGAGAGCTGGAGAGGGACTCTTTGTCAGGAAGTAGAGTGACAGGACAAGGGGCAACGGTTTTAAATTGGAAGAGGGGAGATTTAGCTGTTTTACCTCAAACCAGGACAGCCACATGGCTTGTCTGACTTCAAGGACACAGTCAAACAACGATGGTTGTTTGAGAGGAATAGGCTGTGAAGCTGAAAAGCTGAAAGAGTAATAATAGAAGAACTCAGAAAAGAAAGATGAAACTGGAGAAAGCAAGTGTAAAGGAGAGTGTACATTCAGCTCAGTCTGGATTTGTGACACTACAAGGCAGTGAGGACCACCACTCTTGGGGTAAAAAAAAAAAAAAGAAAAAAAAACCCAAAGAAACGTGAATTCCAGAACTTGAGAGAAAGCAAGCACAAGCTAAGAAAACAGGGAAAATTAAAGGAAAATTAAAGGGATTCAGTTCAGAACATGTCAGATTGTAAAAGCATTGTGTTAACAGGAATTAGCATGAACCTAGAAAATGCTACAGCAGATTATTTAAGGTTTTTACAGCACTTTGAACTTGAAAAGACTAGGTAATTGGTAGGTATTAGTATTATTAACAAGCTATTGTGAATTCCTGGCAAGCAAGGCAGGCAAAACTTCTTTTTTGAGGTGCTAATGACACCAGTTAGACAGCTCATGCTTAACTGGAGAACTGACAGATTGCTGTCTGCTATTGTTCTGAAGGTTGATTTGTGAGGTTTTTTGGAAGAATGGTAGAAAATCTGAAGAGTCTATTTATATACAGAATTGCTTTACCTGCAACATTACAGCTGTTAAATTTGACGTGTTTTTACTTAAACTATAGATTTCTTGCTATGCCGATGATAAAGAGGAGCATACCAGATGGTGTGTAGACCTCCTGAGATAGTTATGAAAGTTTATAGAGCAGTGATATATAATCATGGTCCTAACACCAAGAGGAGCATAAGAAAACAAAAATATTAGGCTAAAATTACTTTTTTTTTAAATTCACACAAATAGAATTTGCACTATCTGTAGTAGAAATAAATACAGTTTTAAGGGTTTTATAGTAGGAGTTAAAATCTGTCCAGAATCAAAGGGTCACATTTTTTGTTCCATTTTACAAGTTGATAAAGTGCTAGTAAAATTGTTGTTGTTATTAAACAAGGAGCCAAGACAAAATGTGTGTAGAGCCATTCCCAACAAGTCTCTTTTCTTTCAATTATTGTTCTTCCACCTTTGATTCAAGCCCTTTTTGTGCCCTGACACTTCAAGGAATATTGGTGGGGGTGCTGTTTTGTATTAAAAAAAATGAAAAATGAGGGGTGGAAAGTCTCCATCAAGTAGAATGTGAGAACACACCAAAGCTGTAGGGTGGCATAAAATCAACAAGGTCTGTGACACAGATAGATCCTCATAGTGCATCTGTTGGGGCTTGCCCCCAAATATTGGACTCGATTGGTGGGAAGTGTTTCTGCTTTGTTATAAATTGTGAGCAGCAAGACAAGCTGTCAAATGCAGATGAGTTTGTACTTGATTAGAAATTAAAAAAAAAAAGGGGGGGAAAGGAAAAAAATCTAATAAAATGTTGAAACTAGTTCAGCTGCAGCTGCAAAAGCGATGGGAGTTGTACGTGGTACATGACGTTGCTGTAGCAACCTCACCATACCTAAATCTATGAATATCCAACCTATTTTGATGTGTGAGCTGCACAGCGATTCCAGGGTAAGGCCTCAGGTCGGAACTGTCCCAGCTCTGTCTCGTTCTCTCTTACCCAAGGGGGTGTTCCTTTTTATTGTCTGTTGAATAGACAGCTTATTCCATTCAGCAGACAATAAAAAAGAACACCCTTTGGGGAAGACAAAGAGGATAAGACTGGTTTTGTAGTATGACTTGGTTTTGTTATGATGCTACTTTAGGTGAATCTCGGTGTTTTTAGGTCTGAAGTTACTTTAAAAGGGCCTAGTGTGGTTCATGTTCACTAGGAAAGTGTCATTCCAGTATCTATTTTCTCACCTGAGGTTATTTGCCATAGTTTATTTCAGGCATTATTATTGCAAGATTAATCTTACAGAAAATAAATGTTTGGGGTTTTTTTTAATTGTAATCTTAGTTATTTTAATTTCTTCCACTTCTCTGAAGTAGTCAATTGCTCTATTAGGTTTTATATGTATTTGATTAAGAAACAAGGGAGTACAAACTGTAGAATTTAGGACACTCTTACCCATTTCATTCACTTGGGCAAACATCACCTTGGAATTCAAGCTAAATGTATGTTAAAAACTGACTTGCTCTCAAATGGCTTTGTGTTGTCAGAAACTATGCATTTATGATACCTCCACTGGGGTTTGGGGTTTTTTTTCGTATTTTGAGGTTTATTGTCATGTGTTTTCCGGCGTGCTGCTCTGGAAGAAATAAGCAATATGATTCAGTACTTAATTATAGAATAAGTGGATTCTGCACCAGTAAAGATGGTGGTTCTTTCTCCAGAGATAGAAATGGAAGTGTGCTCAAGCCTAATACGCAAACCTTCCTGCACTTCCACACTGTGTGCCCTCCTCCTGCAAAGTCTTACAAGCATTTCAAGTAGTCCTGCTCCTTTGCATGCCATTGTTTTACTTTGTGGTGGCTCAGTGAGAAGGTAAACAACCTTGAACCTTGAGTTAATGAACCTTGGTTTCCTATTAGTTTAGGTCTTTGTCCTTCAGCTCCCCCTCTCTCCCTAGTGCCCCAGCTCCCCATTTAAGACTCTTTGGGATGTCTCCCAAAGGGAGCTGCCTCACCGTAGCACATGGTGTGTATGCTGAGCAGCTGATTGTGGAACGGGGGAGTTCTGCCTTGTCCTCTCCAACAGGTTTCACTTCCAAAGAAGGTCTACTTATCATGAGGGCTTCTGCTTCTTTTTCGAATTTGGCATTTCCATGTTTGAACAATTCAAGTTGTTTTGTTTTTTTTTTTTCTGTCTATCTTCATGTTGATGAGAGAGAGTTGTGTATGTATTTGGATGGAGCAGAGCAAAAGAGGCCTATTCTCAGAAAGCAATGTCAGTGAAAAGAGTATTTCTGGACTGCATAGGTGCTGATAACTTACATCAGTGCTTGATAACTTACAAGATGATGATGGTGCACCATTGTTAGGAGCTCAAAACTAGAGTATCTGTACTCTCAGCCTCTCCTGGGGCATCACCTCTGGCCTTCACATACAAGGTCTTAGAAGGAGCACAGGGAGATCAAGCCTACATCAGGGGAGTTTTTCCACGGATGGGTATTACCTATTAATGCTCCTGCATGCTTAGATAGCCTTTTCTCCTTGCTTCTGTATCTTGCTCTTCATATTAAATACGATTCTTAGAAACTCTCCTACATAAAGCAGGAATTGCTCCTGAAGTATGCTAAATGGTGCTGATCCAAGGGAGTAATGCCCTATCTATTGCTCATTCCACAAAGAGTAGAATTCCACTAGTTACTTCCCAGAAATACTTTCTTCTTATGAACTAAGATTTTGAAAATCACATAACCATCTAGGTTGGAAGGGGCCTTTTAAGATCATCTAGTCCAAAGAATAAAAAAAAAAAACCCAAAAAAACCCCCATCAAACCCCCCCCACACACAACCCTTATGATATGGACCTTATGATATTACAGCTGACATTTCTTCTTGTTCTAAGAAACGAAAGCTGACTAGGCTGCACTAGCCTTGTAGGTTGCCTGATGAAAAGCTCAGTTTCATAAAATATATTTAAACCCATGGTTTATACCAGAGGACTTTCTCCTGTCCAGGTCTGTTCCTTACAAGCACATGCTGAGTGGTAGATAAATGTCTGAGGCTGGAATATCAGTTTCATTAGAAAAATCAGGGAGTTTCACATTTCATCCTGCTCCTGCTGTACTTGCGTTTGGGCAGAGCAGATCACCCGTACAGAGTTCACTGCAGGACTGACGACTATCTTTAGAGCATTTAAAACATTCTTGATAGGGCATGGTCAAGGATGATCCTCTACTGCATTGATTTGCCTTCCCTCAACACCCTGGATTTAGTGGCATCCTACAGGACCTACGCACTTAGAATCAGTATTGGGTCAGAAAATTACGCTATAAAGCAAAGCAGTAGTCGCTGTTTATTTAGGACTTAAGGAGTTAAATACATTTGAAGAAAATGCAGCTTCGTCAAAATCAGCTTTGCCTGAGCTGATGAATATCTGACTTTTGGAACAGTAACAGGAGGCATACATTTCTTATTCCTATGAGTAATTACTGGTGTTATTAACTATTGAAATACAGAATATAATAGTAAACCTTGCCATTCTTTTTAAGACAACATTAGTCAGGAAGCACACTGGATTACATTTTTAAGATTATTCTAATGTTTAGATATTAAAAAACTGGGAGCATTCCTTATAGATCTTTGTATGACACAAACCTGCTGTAAAAACTGCAGAAGTTTCTTTGAATATGGATCTGTGGATGACAAAACCTGCTTTAACAGTTCCTAAATTGTTTACAACATCCCCCAAAAACCCACGCATGTGCTTAGTGTTTGATTTTGCCAGATGAGCACAGGATGCTATGGCAGTGAGCTTAACGCTGCTCTCCATGAAGCTGAGAGTGACCCAGAATGAGAATCTTAGAAATGCTAAATTTCTGAAGATACTTTTCTACGCAGCACCCTCATTGGCTAAGTTACACTGCAAAAAAAATACTCAGAGTTTATTCACTAGGCACAGTTCTTCAGCAAGACACATTCCATTGCTTATAAACACATTTTTTATTTCTCCTTATGGTATTATTCAGAGTTTGTATGTTACAAGGAACTCTGCTACCACAGGAAGACATGTCCAAAATAAAAGCCCAAAGTCAATAGTTGATGACTGAAGAAATGGCCATAATAAGGTTTTAGAAGCAAACTGGTCAGTGTGAGAAACTGGATTTTAAAGGCAATAGCTACTCTTTGGACATCAGTTTGCTCGTCCTTAGGACTTTAAAGGCAACTTACATTCAGAGGTGTCTGAACGTGCCTCATTCTCAAGGATCTTGGATTGGTCACCCACAGCTGAGACCTCCCATACTACTTGCAAATCGCAGACTAATCCTATTTTGTTTCAAGAAACAATTTGGTGAGGAGCATAGGCTTGAAAGTGCATGCAAAAAAAGATGTTTTAGTCCTTCTGACTCAAGTGGAACAACTAAGTTTCGAATGTATGCTTGCATGCTCACTTTTTGGCTTACTGCTATCAGGCTACCCTGCTGTAATTCTCCCGTACTCCTGCAATTTTGACACCATGTAGTACAAAAGCTCAGAGTAAAAATGAACAGGAAATCAAAGTTCTTTGGGCCAGGATTCATATAATTGTCCCCATGTTTCACCAAAGCAATGTCACAGGGGTTTGCATAAATAAATACAAACATAAATAAATATACATAAACACATTTGCAAAACCACGCAATTTTTTAAAGCAAGTTATATTTGTAAAACATGATCCATCTATTTTTTTTCCCAGCTACTACTTTTTAGAGGAGGTCTGAACTGGACTTCAGAAAGAGTGTCTTTCAAGGCAGAATTTGGACTTAGGCAAATAAAATCTATTCACTTGTGCATTATTAATCTATAAGCAGCAACAGAGTTCTGTCATGTACTGGTCTGAATCTCACAGAAACTGGAACTGGGCTTATACAGTCTCTCGTTAGATGCATTTATGTGTTATTTTATGCCCCTTCTTTTGTCTTTAATTCATGCTTTTAAATTCTAGAACCTCATTTTTACTGCAAATAGATTACTAAAAGAAACCTTCCCTGCACTGGTTAAAAAAAAAAAATAATCAGCTAGCTCTAAATTTCTCTTTTTCTAAGAGAAAGCCTTAAATCATTCTGTGCACTATTTTTATACTTTCTTCATGTTTCTTTATGGCCTACTATAATTTGTTGCTTCAATTTTTGGTATTTAAAAACTTGAGTAAAGGAATGGATTAAATACAGGTCACTTCCACTCCTGGGTCAGTGTTGCTTTCTTCACTTCTGTTTCTGTAATCAGATCAATGCAGTTTGATTGTCTCATTCTACTTTCTAGGAGAAAAAGGTTTATTTCTAAAAAAACATCTTAATAAAAAAATAATATTTTTACTTCTTGTTGCTAAACTTGATAATCTCACTAAGAGGCTATTTTTAAAATGTTGGGGTTTAGAAAAGCTCAAGTAGTTAAACTGGAATTTAATAGTAACGGCTTTTCAATTCAAATTTGTCATTTTATTATAATTTTTTCAAGTAATGATTGCTGCTATTAGGCTGCATGTAACTGTTTGCACACAGTTAAAGCTTCACACGTTTGGGGAAAGGATGACAATTTCCTGTTGGTATCTGCGCAGTGAGATTTTGTATTTACTTGAAAATGAATGATAATTTTCGGGGCCATAACACGACCAGCTGAAGCTTGAAGCACTTTTAATGAGAGGGAATGATTATGCCAATAAATTGCCAAGAAGTTAGTGCACAGCCACACACACCCCCCGAGGAGCAACAGCCAACATGGATTTGTGAAAGAGAAATATCAAACCAATTTAACATCTTTTGGATCAGAGCAGGAAGGGCTATGAATATGGGGAAAACAAGCAATACTATATATAGTGACTTCATTACAGCTTTTTTTGCAGTGTGTCATTGTGACACGTCCATAACTTGGGGTATTGTAGAGCATACCCAAAAAACATAGAAACACGATCCAGATTAAACTCCAGAATTGGTTAATGGACCGATAGCGACTGGTCAGAGTAGAAGAATGTATCAAAATGGGAGTGCTGACATGATGTCTGTCCAATTTTTGTATTTACAACCCAGGTCAAGGGGTACACACTACACATACCAAATTTGAAGAAGACACCAAACTGAGAAGGGACTATAAGCGCACTGGGGGTCAAGATTAAAATTCAAAGTGAGCTTGCAAATTAAGTTGTTCAAAAAAGCGGCCTGTTACACAACAGGAAAAGCACAGGTTTCACACAGGACAAAAAAAAATAAAAATTTCCACAACTCTTTTTGAGGGGAAAAAAAAAAGCCAACATAACCATTCTGCAGAAGCAGATCATAACAAGTCACGCCACTATGAAACATGGAAACACCATGCCTGGTTGTACGAAAACAAGTGCAGCCCCAAGACTGCTCTGCTCTTTGAGTAGAACGGTTACACCCAGTGCAGTAAAGCAAGAGCAGCTTTTTTTTTTGTGGCTGAATCGGAGACAGTTCAGCAAAGACCTTTGCTTATTATTTATTTGATGGTTGGACTAGATGATCTTTAAGGTCCCTTCCAACCTAGACAATTCTATGATTCTATGTTTCTATTCTCATTTCTCCAGAACACGGCCTTTAAAGAAAGATTAAATAAATGGGACGTGCTGAATATAAAGCAGAAAATACCGAGTAGAACACGTCTGCAAGTACACAGGAAGATACTGCAAAAGAGAGACAAACACCTGCCTCCATTTTCATGAAAAGCACAAGTAGTGATTGCGTTAGGCTTAAGAAATTCTTTCAAAGCATGGAGATAATTAAACATTGGGGCATAACATCTGGTGAGGTTGTGAATTCGTCATCATTAGAAACTTTTAAGAACCAGTTAGGCAAACATCTGTCAGAGCTGACACAGGTATAGTTGATCCTGCCTTCGGGCAGAGAAAGGACTGGATGATCTCCTGCAGCCCCTTCCAGCTATACTTTTAAAATGCTTCTTTCTCTCTCTTCCTCTTCCTCATTAGTACACTTTTCCCAGCTTCTTAGTCTGCCTTCTTGCACCTAGTTTTAACAAGAATAACACAGGGCGCTTTTCAGAGTGTCATGTAGACCTCATGGAAGCTTCCCTTAGTTTAACCTTATAACGAATTTTTACCATGTAAGACAATGATATCAAGTGAATAAGTCTGCGTAGTTGATTTTAATACAGGACAGTTTTTCTTTGGTCAATACATATATACTTCAACTGAGAAAACAACGCTTGAGTGTATTTACAATATAGGTTGTAATTAGATTATTAGGGATGTAACAAACCCTCAGCTCAAATTCCCAGCTCCTGCTTTTGAGGTATGAAAAAAGAGGAAAAAGGCAATTACTGATTAAGTACTCTGGTTCTCAAGCTACAATGAGCAGAACTAGAGCTCCTGGAAATAAATACTACTGCCTGGAGGTACCTGCCTCTTCTTTCTCTGCCAGGTCTCTGCCTCTTTGTCATAGGGACAAAAGAAAAGACAAGTCATGGCTTTGTGGGCAGAGTTCACAGCCCCTTAGAGTAATGGCAGCTGTTGCTGGGGTCAGATATTCGCTGCTGTGTTGAGGGCTGGGGCTGACAAGGGTTTTCTTATCCCTGTTACCAACCACACTCTGTGACGAGCACCAGAAAGACAAGCAGAAAACCACAGCCACCACTGAAACAGGACAACTTTTCTTCTCCTCCTATGCTCCCAGCAAAGCCAAGAGCTGAAGCTCTCAGAGGTCATCCAGGTAATGCATCTCCAGCCCAAAAGGTGGGGAAATGAAGCTGATAAGGCAGTCCATAAAGCAGCTATTGACTAATGGACATGTCCCCATACACATGCAATGCTCTCCCTTGGTAAAAGGTCCCTTTTTCACTTACTCACTGGTGAGAACCAGTGCAAAAGGAGCTTGATTTCGTCTCAAGTTTTTAAATTTCTGAATTTTTATATTCACTTCTTTTTGAAGGGCAGGGCAAGGGGAATATTTAGTAAGTGGTTTTGAAGACATGTTTCACATTTTAAGGCTTTGATGAGATTTTTCAATTAGAACAGAGTAAACCTTTTGGGATGAAAACAAATGTTTGACATGGCACATTAAGCACAAGTAAACACATTGTATTGCCTACACGGCCAAAGCCAAGAGGATATTTACTAAGTGTTCCCTAGCAAGTACTGTGGTGCCTCAGTTCCTAACTCACAGCTATGCTGACAGCTCAGTTTTCGGATACTCATTAAGTGAGGTCATTCACATTTCTGTCACTTCTGTTTTAGTTTTATACACAAATGAAGTTCAAGTACATCCTCTCCTTTAAAAAGACTGAGAAAAAATAAAATACATATTCAGAGGTCTTCTGCGGCTATCTGGACAAACAATCTAATCATGGCAGAATTTCCCACCAGAGCAAGTGGAGCTCCATCACCTGAACGTCAAGAATCCCATTACTGCTCCATCAATGCCTTGAGTGCCAGAGAGGAGAAATCTCTCTCCACTCCCATCTGTAGCAAAGAACGACTTCTCTGCTAAATTTTGGCTCGCCAGCCGTTTTCATTTCTGGCAGAAATCTGGCCATCAAGCACCTGAGGAGGGTGAGTGGGCCCAGGGACGCTGCGGACATGGAAAGCAGAGGGAGCTCATCTCCGTGGCCACCAGGGGGAGGACGCTGCCCCTGGGATTTGTAAAGCCATCAGCATGGCTTTTAAGGATATGGCTTCTTCTGCTGCTAAGATTTTTCAAAGACTTAGATCCGTCAGTTGTGACAGTACTCATACTGAATCAGTTTTGAGAAATGCGTTTAAGTTTTTCTTTTCTAAAGTTCTGTAGAACCCCCGTGTAATAAAATTTTACTTAATTCATACATATAAAATAATTTAATAATTACACGAATCATGCCCATGCCTGCTCTTAATATTGCATATTACCTTATTTCAAAATTAATCCTACTATTTTTAATAGGACTGAATGCATAGTAAAATATTATTTAGCACGAGTAAGCACAGAGTGCTTTAAGTGAAAGGAACTATTCAAAGCAAGTACACGGCATAACTCATTTACATTTTGGCCTCTAATAAACTCTGAGTAAGAATAAGAAAGAAAAGAAAAAGAAACATAAATTACTTAAATGTTGATACTCAAAGATAAATACTCTGCACTCACATTAAATTTAGAATTTAAGGAAAGAAGAAATTTAGCAGGATTTGCATCTTGGAAAAACTAATATTGGAAAAACTAATAAAAATATATTTGATATTTACTGACAATAATATGAGTTCTTGCTGTAGTACCTTTTATGGATATTGTGTCTTGTATCTCTCATTCTGAGCAAGTATTCAGGGTGATTTCCTCATAAATCTTCTGACGTTGTTTTTTTTTCTGCACGTTTATATTCATTATGAGGGAAAAACCACAGCAAAGTGGATGTATGGCACAGAAGCGAGTTACATGGAGGAGCTACTTAAGACACAACTCAACTGCACCTTTTTAAGTGTCAGCCGGTCAGATTTAAGAGTCAGCGTGAATTTTTAACCAGAATTAGGACTAAAGCTCACTACATTTGCAGTCAGGCACACGAACTTAGGGGTCGGGACCAGTTTTGGGGTGATGTGTAGGTAGCCCTCAGCTCTACTAGCCCAAAAAGTAGAAGAGATGCAACAGCTAAACGTCCACTAGATGCCAGGCTTCCTTTGCGGAGCGGAGCAGTCGCGCCGGTTTTCCACAGGCTGTAGACAGATGGCCTCTGTGTTCCCTCTCTCGCTGATGGAGTGGACACAACCTCTAGGTTTTAGCACCAAATCCAGCTCCCACGCAGGCTCAATGGTGAGCCCTCCGGATTTATCCCTGATATCTCCCAGAAATTTCTGAGAGAGGGAAAGACACTTTCCGGAAGGATTAAAAATAGGAGTTATCAGTAAGAAGAACTGGGAGGGGGATTGTGTCCCTCTTTTCTGTATCAGCAGAAAGCACCTAGTGAAGAGAACGGGATGAGTTTTGTGATTGACATAATCAGCAAACAAACCTAGTTGAACAGTGGCAAAGAAGATTGCTGACTGCCTCCTGTGCTCCTGGTGCCATCATCGACAGGTAGGTGACCTCCAACCTCTGGCTGTCATCAAATAGGCCAGGCAGAAGCTCAAAATATTGACTTAAAACTGCATTAGGGCAATATTTGCTTTCTGATTATCTTGCTTCTGTAGTTGAGAGAGGTTTCCAGAATGCAAGCATCCCTCCATGGGATGGGGAGGTGGGGGGCAGCAGGGGATGATGGGCCAGTAGCTCTCCCACCACCAGCAGCTCCTGGGGCAAGGCACACTCCATCTCACGTGATGGACCAGCCAGAGCACTGCCATGGGGCACACTGTACTCCAGCAAGACCAAGCACCTCTCCAGGAGGTCACAGCCACTTATGGTGCTACTCCCTCACATTGTCACAAATTCAAGCTTTTCTGTTGGGATTTGGATTACCTCTAAGAAAACATAATGGCAATCAGAAGCCACATGGGCTCCGATTTCTGAAGAGACCAGAGTGTTTTTTGTCTTCTTAAGTGGAGGGTCCAGTGGTCTGAACCACTAGTTCAGGACAGTAGTTGTTGCTGTGAGCAGGCACCTTAATTTCAAAGGGCTGCTTGCAGAAGAAATAGCCAGTTTGAGCAAGGGCCTCTGGCAACTTAGATGCTACAGTAGTTAAATTACCTATTGCTAAACTAGAGCATTAACTACTCAAAAATGCCTACCTGTATTATTCAGAAAGCCCTTATTTGAATTCATAATAGGGTGACAGATGTGGACTCTTTCTGGGAAGCAAAACAGACCAATTACTTTGAGAAACATCACTACTGGAAAATAGTAACAACTGCTTTCTTCTTTCTAGCATGACATAGTACAAATTGCCACTCTGCAGCAAAGGCATTTTCTTTACCTTAATTAATAAAAAAAAACCCCAAAACCTTCATTCATTAAAATTCACTTTGGAGGGGAGACTGGTTCACTAGTATTCATGTCTGTGTTTCTCCCCTTGTCCCTCAGATTTTGCCTTGGTCTCTGCGGGCCCTGGGTAGCTCTGTGCCTTGATTTGCAGAGAGCCTCCTGCGCAGCTCCCACAGCTCCCAGCACAGATCCGGGTGCTTGAGGATTTTGAGAAAAAACACTCGGAGCAGAGCACTTCTCTGCTCACCTACCGGCTCTTCCCGATAATCCCGCCATACACTACACACTGGAAACAATTAGAAGGGATAGAATAGGGCTCTCTACCACTTTGCCTGTCATCAGCTTCCCTGTCGAGATCAAGTTGCATAAATGCTAATGGTCCAGCCCATCTCGTGCTCCTCATTGTCGCATCCCTAAACCCAGCAAAACTCGGCAGTATTGAGTCAGAGTAATTAGCCGACGTGAAAGGATTGCTGTGGTATTAAGCTTTGTCAGCACCGTGAGCTGGAGATTTATCTTAGAACTTGATTTTCAGTGCAAGTAAAAAGGAAAAATGATAAAATTGGTTACTAGTATCACATACTGGAAAAAATATCATTCTCTAAACACATTAGAGGTACCAGCCATTTTACACTGGGCACATCCTCGCAGATAGAGACATTTCTTTATTCATGTATCTCAGTGAGTGGTAAATGAGGCATGCTCACAGAAGTTATTTGGGATGGAAATGAGTCTAATTAGTCTATCCAACTTAGGAATAGCAATGTGAGGCAAGTCTGGGGAAGATGGGAGTTAGCAACAGAAACAGCAGTGGAGAAACAGAGCTATGTGCTTTCCACAGTTAAGTAGAATATTTATTTGAGGTTTCATTTGACAGAATAAACAATAGATAAGGGAACAGTTGAAGGAGGCAAACGTTTCTAAGAAACTAGTTTAAAAACATTCTTATTTTAATTGCAGGGTCTGTAAGTAGCCTCCTACATATTCCTACATTAGTTTTCAACTTCATAATTTGTTGTACAGTAAACAGTTAAAAGCTGCTCAGTTATTTCAGAGCATTCTGAAGGGAGCAGGGGCAGTTGTACTCCAAACTTAAATGTTATTAATAAAAATTAGTGTCCTTTAAGGTTAGTGAGGGTGTAACAATGATTTTAAAATAAGCTGCTAGAATATGTACATGTATTTTATATACTGACAAATCTTTTAATCTGCGAGAATCACATCTAGTAATGAATCACATTCTTGGAGTGAATAATTCAGCCCTTGACGCCAACCTCTGAGGGAGAATGTTGTGGTCATGGTGTCTGAACAGTGTGGTAGCTATGGCTACCTATATAATTCTTAGCAATGGAAAAAAAAGTGACAATGACATTAAATTTAATCAGGTTCCCCTTTTCTGTGGTTCCCACTGGGATGAGCCACTAGTGTCTTGCCTTAAATATTCAAAGCCTTCAAAGTTTGCATGTGTTCATATACTGGGACAATATCCTGCTAATACAGAACAATGGATCTGTCATGTATTTCTCCTGTGAGTAGCCATAAGTCTGAATTTAGTTAGTATAGGGTATTATGATTGCTGCTTCTTTAGTGATTGTCTTTACATTAGTCTTCACTTAGAAGGAAGAAGAGCAGTAATGAAATGTAGGCAAAAATACAATGAACTTGGCTATTTTGGTTTGGAAATATGGAGCAAAGGACTGTGTCTTCTTAAGAAAGATCCAGCTTTATTTCCAGTCACACTTCATCTGATATGAATGAGCTGGTACTACATATCACATGGCTGAATACATTTGTGAAACATGACCTAACATATATTTAGGGAAGAGAGCTTAGAATCAAGCTAGAGCATGAATTATTTGAATTTTCATTTGGTAAAGTTCATAAATACTTTTTGAGTTTTGTTTACAGAGCAGTGGAAATGTAAATTTTATTAATAGTTACAAGTGCAGGAACTTTCATTTGGAAACCTTAATCTGCAGTAAAAGTCAGTATTGGAAAGGCTGAGACTGACTGTAAATATTTGTGAGTACTGATTTAGAGTACTTGAAACATAGTCCTTAAAAAACATTTGTTTTGCTTATTTTTAAGTGGGAAAGGAAAAAAGGAAGGGTATCTTTCGCTATGGATTTGGAGGTAAAAGTTTCACAGCAGGTAAATGTGGCTTAGTGAAAAACTGGTAACTCTTACAGTTAAGCATATTTACCAGAAAATTTTTCCCTCAGTTTCCAATTAGAAAATGATTGGATTTGTGATTATTTTATATTCTTTCTCTGACTTTTTGGTAGCTTAATGATGTTTATCTCTGTTTGTCTGGCATAGTAAACAGCAGTCTTTCTCAGAGAATCAAAGCCACAATTTGGAAGGTGTCCCTGGTAACGGGTACCTTCCCTCACACACATACTCACGAATGAGTTCAAGCAAAAGAACACATAAGCACCTGCCACTATGGTCACATGCAAACCAAAGCACTTAAGGAGAGGTGACTACCTCTGCGTGCCACGTCCTTACAATCTGTATCTGATTAAATGACGTGCAAATAGGATTCCTATTTGTCCTATTGGAACTCAAACTAAAGAAAATGCCACTGTCTCCTACGATAAAGTACGTCGTAAATTAAACCGGATGTTATCCACCTTTATTTATTTTTCTAGGTTATTATATGGTCATATATGCTACTCATGATCTTACTGCCTGAATGCTTCTCAGAGTTATGATGTGCCCATGTGAAAAAAAATGTTTCTTTCTCTTACCCTTTCTTTCATCTGTTCAGAACAGATCAAGGACACAGTTTTATTTTATTTTGCTTAGGTACTTTAACATTAGAAAGTCAGATATGTACTGATCATGTAGCAAAGGCTACATACTCCACCTATTTCTACATCATAAAATCCATTCTCTAGGGAAAACCATTTCCAGAAAGCTTGTTTGAGCCAGTGCAGTTTGTACCCTAGCTAGAAAACCAAGCTCCATGCTATGATGAGGGACCTCAGTCTCATCAGCTTCTGTCCCCACAGCAGCAGCACCCTAGGCACAATCTAATAGCATAAGCAAACGTTTAAGTTCAATTGAAAACAACAGCATCTTTTTAGGCACAGTCTATCCCTAGAGGGCCACAGAAATGCTGCCCAAACAGTAGCAAGAGTAGGACCATCCGCATTTCCCAGACACTTGTTTTCTCCACATGGAGATTTACTCCAGGTGGATGCAAAGACTTTGGCCTTTTGTCTAGGTTTTTACAGGCTGCCCCACGTAGTGTGAGCCTCTTGTTCTGAATGCAAATTTCACACCAGTGGCTTTTACACATGCACAGACTGATGACACAGCATGCGTGCAGTAGTTACAGTTCTTCTTCAATTTAACACACACATGAAGGTCGGATGCCTCAGGCTCCCCGTGGATGTGTGCTCCACGGCACATAGTTCTATGCAGGAGATGGCAAACCTGCTCAAGACTTCTGGTTCCCTTTAAGGATGAAGCAAGGAATGAAATCATCTAGCTCCTCTCTTCCTCCTTGCTCGTTACCCAGATGTTCTTGATGAAGATTGCCCAGCCCTGCTGCATGTAGCACAGATTTTGGGTTGAGAGCCATCTGCATTTTAATCCCATGTTTGGTGCTGTTGTATGGACACCAATTCAGATTCTGAACAGCACTAGATAAGTTTATGTTTTCAAACACCTTTAGGACTAGTAATCAATTTATTTTAACATACTTTTTACTTATAATTTACCTTCAAACCCTCCCCCCGCCCCCCTAAAAGCCCACCAACCTATCCCTTACTGCCACTTCAAAAGCCTTTTGCTCTGCACGTTGTGTCACTAATGTGACAGTGCCAGAAAAAAGCCTTAGAGGAATAGTCACCCCCACCCCAAAGTGATGTCTGCTCTAGTTAAGCCCAAATCATGGGCTATATCTTAAGATGCAGAACAACATGAAGCAAGTCAGGAAAATTGAGAGAGAGTTTTACCACTTGCCAAGCTAGAGTTGTGAACTGGCCAGTCAAGTGCAAGAGGTAACATCTGTGTTGACAAAACAACTTATCCATCTCCAAAAACGTGACATCCAAGTTTAATCCATTGAAAGGAGTGACAGATCTTTCCTCTCAAACAGAGCAGTAGCAAATACTTGACTAGTAGCAGCAAGCTGAACAGATCAGAAGCAAATGAAGGGCTGGGCCAGTTGGGTAAAAATTACTGTGCCCCCAAAACTGGACACACACTTCCCACCTCTCTGGTGGCACCTGGGCATCCCTAGGAGCTCAGAGGTGTAAGGTGAGTCAGCTCAGTTTTGCTGATCTGTCTGAGACCAAAAATGGATTTAGGGAGAAAAAAAATCCTTTTTCAGATTTAATCTTAGTGCAAGTAGATGATGTGGTTTCTTTTATCTGTATCTTTTATGAATATTTGGAAATGTATCATGGTGCTTTAAACAAATATTTTTATTAGCGTTTACCCCTTGAATAAGTCAAAGGTGAGTTTAAAGTATAGCAAATCTGTAAACTGGGATGCCTAGATATGATAATTCCTGCTAGCCAGTATGTTCTTAGATGAAACCAAATAATAAAAAGGTGTTTCCCCACAGAAACTGTATAAATTGGTTTTAGAGCAGATATCACAGAGGTTGAGAGGAACAAGAGTCTTCCAAGGCAATGGTGACAGCAAAAGGGTTCACCAACAGCCAGCAAGGTGACCACAGAAACAACCACAGAAATGCATAATCATGAAAATATCTCATTAGAAAAAACAATATTCTGTCTTTCCTGGAAGATCACATCACTGATGGCTAAAACACCACTCCTAATTGCCTGATGATCACTAATTGGTTGGTACCTATTTGACACAACTGTACATCTTACAATGAATTTGTCATAAGAACTTTTTAGCAGGTTTTTTTTTCCTGCAGTAATGTATACTGATGATATAGTACATGCAGATAGGCTTAGCTCTCATTTGAAATTGAAGGATATAGCACAGAGAAAGGAAAATGGCAAACTGCAGAAAGAACAAATTTACTGTAAGAGAGAGTAGAAAAGCAGATTATGACAAAGTGTTGGTTTTGATACAGAGAGACATAAATTCAAATATTGGGATATCAGTTTGAATTTTATCAGAGATTCCTATAGCTATGGCTGCAAGAAAGCATGTTACCATTATCTTTTTTTTCTAAAAATTAGTAGTGGGCCAAAAGAGAAATGTTTTTTCTTCCTTCTCCTCTTAAAAGTCCAGTCAGGATCTTAGCATTAATACAGAAATGACTTCACAGCTAAAATTCCTTTGTGAAACAATAGGAAACAATGATGTTACCATCATTTATTTCCTCTCCAGTTACACAGTCTGACCTTAGTGCAGGGCTGTTTAAAAAATGGCATGATTAAATGAAACGCTTACAAGGATACAGATGTGAAAATGTTTAAATCATCATTTAAAAAGTATGGATGCTGGGATTCATTCTGCTGTAGCATGATATCTAAACTTATGTTTGATGCACGTTCTGTTTCCAGAGACTACAAAGAATACTGCACAGGATTCACTTTTCTTCATTTGACTCTTAAGATTACTTCACTGCCCATTCCATTGTCATCGTATTTAACTTCAAAGTCCTAATATGGGCCCAAGACTAAAATGAACATAATTGACATACATGAACATACATATATTTGCTCTATGGTACCCGTGCATGTCTGCATAAGTATTCACTCCCATTATATCGGCTTCACTCCCTGAGTTTTCATAAGAGAAGCACAAAACGATTTAGATAAAATACCCAAAGTGCTAAACCAGCAAATGTAATCCCTGAAGAGATAAAAGCAAATGAGATGTACCCACAGGGACTGGTTCCAAAGCACAGTAACAGTCTATAAAATAGTCACATCATCAATAAACGCACTTAAACTGGAGGGAAGTCTGATCATCTCAAGATTTGTAGAAGAGCTATGTTACTAAAATAACATTAGCACTGGATTAAAACAAAATGCAAACAGGAAGAGCCTTTTGAATCTGAAGGGCGGATGAAGGGCAGCTAATGAGTCAAGAAGTTTCATCTTGACCAAATGGTCAGAGATGATGTAGACTCAGGCAGAAGTGAGGCAGCAGAGGCAAAGTATAATCTTATCTTATGTATAACACAGACTTCAGGCTATAAGGTTAATAGGCCATAAATGAACACTTTTGCTTTCAACTTCTAGGTCCTCCAGCCCTTTAGTAAAAAGCACGCATACCCCAGCTATCTTTTTTGTATTTTAGACGTATTCCCTTTTTCATGCAAACTCAGAAGTATGATTGAATAGTGGTTAGGCAAAATTAAAAGCTCTTCCTTCAAGTTTCTATGCTAACCATGGGGAAACCACCTGACTTGCTTCCTGGGGTATAAAAATACTAACCAAAACCGATGCTGCTACAAACTGAGACTACGCAGGCTTAACAAAGGTGTGGGGGTTTTATTGCTCGATTCCCTGGATCCCTGTGATAGCTCTCCAGGGGGGAGCAGTGTAATAAAAAGGGTAAGCTGATATGGCCCTTTAGAATAACAATCTTCTTAATTGCTTCAGGCATCTCTTCTGTGGACTCGCCTCAGGGAGCACACCCTGTTGGCAAACAGCAGGTTGTGTAGTACAGGTATTAAACACCAGTTCCAAAGTGCACCAACTTGCGTGTGCCCAGCTGATCCTTTATCAGGGTGATAAGGTTATTTATCAGCCCGTGGGCACAGCCAGGTTAGTTGTAGCTGGTTCCAAAACTTGTTCCTGCAAATCAAGTATAAGATTGAGTGTTGGGACCATGTTAAGCACGAGCTACACGTCTGCAGCTCTGAATGTTCTTCCGAGCTAACAAAACTTCTGACCTGGTCCAAATGCATCCCTGTTTAATATCTCAAATCCTGTCAAAATGAGGAATAGCTTTCCTGGGCTGCTGGGGACGGCAGGGATATTATTGTTGTTGCAAACCGAAACGTACAGCGTGACGTCTTTGGTGCCCTCTTTTTGGGTAGGATTTGGTGACAAGCAAATATTATACCTTTGTCATTATGACAAAGACTCACTGTTCCTCCCATTGCACTAAAATAAACCAGTGAAGTCGGCACAGTTGGGTTTCAGATTCCAGGGGACAGTGAGTCTCACTGGGGAGAAACTGGTTTTTATTTTGCAGACTGACCGAGACGGACAGTATCGGTTGGGGACACATTGATTCTGCTTTGGTTTTTTTGGTGTTCGTTTTTTGGCCTGTAAACACTGCTTGCTTCAGAGGCCAGTCACTCCAGAGCTGCTGAGGGACATACTCTCTGAGACTGAGGAAGGTATCAAAGCCCCAAGCTTGCCGTTGTTATATGAGGGATTGGTAGCTGCAGTGTTTAAATGATGAGAAATCCAAAAATATCCGAACCATTCATGAACCATCAGATTAATGAAGAGTCAAAAGGGAGAGGTAACTACAATCCATAGTGATTAGAAGCAGTGTCACAAACGAAGGATAATTTGATACAGTTGAAAAGCTGGTTTATGCGCTTTGCACAGATGTCACAAACACAACAAATAATTAACAAAAACCATCCTGTCAAATACGAATGCCACTGTCCTTCAGGAGAGTAACCACAAGAGTAAGGATGTCCTTTTGAAAGAGGACACCGGCAAACTAAGGCTCTCCCACAGACTTTTTCCCAGTGTGACTCTTATGCTAAAAGCCAGGAACTAAAACTCCTAACTTCTCTTCTGGGCTCAGCACAATCACTGACTGATGACTAATGGCTGGAATACATTTGCACTGCTCACTCCTCCCCGTGACCCTGAGGGGCTGAGGCAGCTCCTGCGGGAGGAGCGGGGTCTGCACCGCGCTGGTGGGCAGCTGCCTGCAACCTCCCACTCCTTCCACCTAAAACTGAACGGATTTTAAGGGGAAGGAGAAAAAAAAAAGTCTTCCCTTCTCACGACGGGTCCTTTGTGGGGCTGAAAACAGCATTTCTTTTGTTTGCTTTGAGGGTCAGAAAATATTCCTTGGGTGCTTCTCTCCGGCTTCGGGAGAAAGTCTACTCATCGTGGCAGCTTACGATGACCTAATTGTGATCTGCGTTTGCATGGGTGGCAGGAAAACCTATGCACGCTGCTCTTAGAAGCCAGAAATAACCTGATAAACGTTTTCACTTCCCAGTGAAGTGAGAGGGCAGAGCTGTGACTGAGTAGTGAAAGAATCCTTCCTTAATTCTTGCAAACAGACGCTTTATGCCCCCATGTGCACTTCAGTTGAGCTCGGAAGGATTTTTTCAGCTTTCAGGTTTTGCTTCCTTGCACCATAGTTCAGTACCAAATGCTATGTACACTCTTTGCTCCTAAAAGTGTTTTCCCTTTTATTCATACCAAATATAGTTAAAAGAGTAAACTTATATGAGGAACAGGGAAAAAATCTCATAGTAGGAAAAATAGAGAAAAATAGCAAGGTAGGCTGCTAAAAACTCATCAAGAGCTCACCCAACAACATACGGATGTTTTTTTCCTCATCTTGTAATAGCTTGCTTGTTTGCAAGTACGTTCACCTTTGTTCCTCTCTGTCACTATGCATTACCTAAAATATACGTGCGTATTTCCTATATGCAGTGTTAATGGGAGCTGATCAAAATTTGTACCATTGGGAATCTTTGATCTGCTTCTGTATCGTGTTGACACGGAGGGAGGGGAGACACCCATAGACAAAGAGTGTGACAATATTGTGCCTATTACAGCCTTTGAACCTGCGACTTCGAAAAAGGGGGGGCATGTGTGGGTGTGGGAGTACAGTGAATCTGGGTCAGTCTGGCAAAATTACCAATCTGAGGGGTTTTGTTGTTTGTTAAAATGCACTGATTCTGTCTGACCCAGCTCTTTGATTTTGTGCAATGTCAAGGAAATTCTTCCCGGTATGTAATAAATATTTACTGACCTTCACGTAGTTTAGAGATGTCAACTTCTACATGACTGAACATTTTGAAATGGAATATGAAAGAAGGGGTTTGGTTGTTCTCTTAATAAAATTAAGTTGTTTAGAAGACAGCTTGGGTCACCAAAAACGGCGACACAGAGCCTGTAACTTCCTTGAAGTTTCTTCTGTTGACTTTCAACCTTTTTACCTCGGAGAGAGTCTCCCAAATTGGGCAGATTAATGTGAGAAATCTCTGCGGCCGAGCTGTTTGCGCAAAGCCTGGGGAATCGGGGGCACCTGACTCCTTCCCACCCCAGACATTGATGGATGTCCCCAAGCAGCGCCGGGTTCAAGTGCTGGGGTTCCCGGCGCACAGCCCCTGCACCGCTCTGCTCCCAGATGCCGTACCGAGAGCTAATGCGGCGACAAGGCGCGCCAATCCCTAAGGTTCAGTGTCTGGTAGTTAGACTCATTACAATTAGTCAACTTGATATATTGTTTACAATTTACGCCAAACAAGCTTGGGGCTAATTATGACTTAGCTAGTTTGTCTCTTTGATGTCAGGATCCTCTGCGGGAGGCCCAGCTAAGTGAGCAGCAACTACGTTTAGTCTCAAGCTCAGGTACAGAGCTTGAGAAGCAACAGAGCCTTCAAACAGAGAAGCAACGTGGCCTTCAAATTCAATTGTAGTTACGCAAAGAATTGTATTAGCCCAGCTGATAAACTTCTTTCAAATAGGTTTCTATATCCTCTTAAAACAGCCGTTCTCCAGGAAAGCAGTGGTTAAGGAAAAAACCCCACAGCTGTGACTTTCAGCCATTGCTTAGTACTTTCAGACACAGCAGGACCTCGCATGCACAAAAATGCAATGAGAGAGTCTCCAATCCTGCTTCGCTGCACTGAAATTTATGGATTACATTTCCGGTTGAAGTTGCATTATCGTGAAAGCTATAGCATAAGAGGTGGATGATTTGACCCTTTCATGTAGAATTCTGGGTTTGTTCTACCGTTGTGTTGCTAAAACAATATCATGTTAATGAAAGCTACGCGACCAGACATGCTGATGCATTAATTCTGCGGTTTTGAATCGCAGAAATTATTAGCAAAGTTTTTTAAGGAAGGAGCTAGGTCTAGTCAGAGGTGAAATTAGAAAGTGAAGGTTTTCCAGCAGAATGCAATGCTCTTTTCCTCGATGAGGACAGTGAATCACAAAAACCAACCTTGCCATGGGTAGCGCTGTCAGACCATTGACCTTGACTCTCTCTCCCCTTTGGCACGGGCTGCAGAACTCATACTAAAACCAACTATCCCATCGGCATGCCCGCAGCAGCAAGAAATGTTCCAGTGAGAAAAGTCTAGCATCACGTACAAAACTCCTAGATGGATCCTGTATGTTCTGTAGCTACAAGGTTGGGGGGTTTACCCTTCTTTTTTGCGGCTTGGCACGGGAAAAAAATTCATGCTTCTTTTGACCTCACGGCAGCAATACAGAACCCGTGGCCAGGTTTTAGCTGAGAACTGCAGTGGTGAATCACGAGACAAAATAGCATTCTCTTTCTTCTTGCACGCTCAGATGGAGCCTGCCCTGCCTCTCGCAGAAGTCAAAACGAAGGTCTGTTCCCACAGTGAGGCCACACACTGGAGCGTGAGCTTATTTGCTCATTTGTGGGTCTCAGCAAAGGACTTTTTCAAGGCTTGATGGAATCTCTGAGTTTCCTAGTCACTCTAAAGGCTGGAGCACTTTTATTTTCATATCTAACTTTATGGAGTCAGTTTTGAACCAACCCAGAAAAGATCCCAGCGTTGGCCTAAAAGAGCATTACCTTTGGGTGACAACTTTCACCTGTTGGGGAGGGAGGGAATTCTGTGGAAAAAGTCTTATATCTCTCCCTGAAAAGTTAAGTCAAAGCCAACAATAACAACTTAGGATTTCCCAGTAAACTCTACCCTCTTCCTGAACAGTTATTTTATCAATTAGTACATAAATATCTTAAAAAATTGAAAGACAGGTGAAAACAGTTAGAAACAAAACTCTGAATAATTTGAGTTTTACAGTAAATTCCTAGCCACTTTATATTCTTTCACCTCTCTGTATTTTTCTGTAATTTCAGCAAAATTTGTTTAACTACTGAGACAAACTTAGGTTAATGTATGGGATAAAAACCATGGTCACGAAAACATTAAAATAATTGAATAATATATTATTTTTAAAATAATAAAGTTATTAATATAAGTCAGACAAGGTGATGCCTGTAAATACCACTTTCCTCATTTGCCTCACCACTTGGGAATAGCACTGATGAGGGAGAATCCTGGGTAAAGTCCCTGCCTGGAAAAAATACTATGCCTGAAGTGAAATTAACCCAATTTTGCAGACCTTATTTTTAAAAGCTATTGCATATTTATCCCTTCAAATATTAAAAGAAGAGATATGCCCCAAACTTGCAGTCCAAAGTGGGATGAAAATGTTCACCACCATTTTAGATAGACAGTTTGCTTATCCACAGCGATGGGGATTAACTGTGACTTTGAGACCCAGCATTTGCATTAACCCACCCCTACTACACAGAGAAACCTGCAAATCAAAATACCAATATCTCAGAAAGTCCTAACCAGCTTCCTTGTGAGACTTTTGCATAAAAATGAGCTTTCAACTGGATCCCTTTGGGGAATACCACACCATGTCAAATTCTTCACAGGGCCCAAACTGAAGTCCTCCTAAAACCTCACATGCATATCTGAGAAGATAACTGCAATCACAGGAGTTCTTTTCAATATTCAGTGAAATCTAATGGAAAGTTTGCTAGTTACAGATGGGATTTTCTGTTTCTTTTGAAGCTGAGGGACCATTGTTTAGCAGCTATGGCTGCTGTTATCTGCTATGTTTATTCCTCTTGAAAATCTCTGACCTCTGCATTCCCTGTGTCATAAAAAGAACAAAGCAGTGAAAATTGATTAATAAAAGTCTTTGACTACTGGCAAAGCAGTTACAAGCATTGGGAATTTGGATGAGTTGAAGGGTATGTCCTCTGAGACTGAACACCTCTTATTTCTAGTCTTTTGACCCACAGGAGCCTGCTCCTCTCTCCCTCCACTGAATAAATTCACCTGGCCAGCTGGTAGCAAAATTGGATTTTCCATCCCTCCTGAGATAGAAGGGTAAAGTTAAGGGAATGCTCTAATGCCTTTATAACATGAAAACCAGTGGTGAATCTGAACCACCTGAGTTCTGTCTCTGCAGGACAATGATAAATGTCCGCTTGAAGTGCAAAGATCAAGTGCTGGGAGAGCAAGGTCAGATGCTTTACATGACATCTAATGTGACTGTCATTTCTCAGGCTCAGTAGCCGATGGAAATGCGGCGACAGGACGAACCAATCACTAAGGTACCATGTCTGGCATTTAAATAGAGTGCAGTAATTCCAGCAGTGCCAAATGATTAGGGATCTAATTGCCATTGTCTAATGAATTTCTCTCTGGCATTGTGTGTATGTTCAAAAAAAGTGTTGAGTCTGGCAAGGTACTCTCACTAAAAATAAATTTTTAAAAGATTAAATTCTGGTTTTCTACTCCTAAATAGTCTCATGAATTAATATAAGGTTCCATACAAGCATATCTATAAATAATGGATGACTGTTTTGCTGTTTTACTGGGAATTACCTTTCTATATGTTCCGATGTTTGGCTCTAGGGAAATACTGTTGTCTGTATTAAATGCCCCTGCGAGATCATGAGAATTATACAATTCAATTTTTTGTTTTAAAAATCATTATCAATTTCTTTTCTTTGAAGAGTATATCACCTTATGATTGTTTCAATGTACTAGTAACAGATAAAAGATATAAAACTTTGATTAAAAGAGTAGAAAATATACTTTGTTGGGAGACTGAAGACCTCTGTATATGGCAGTTAAGGTGACTTTATCTCACCTTAGTTTGGTAATAGATTGCTCTTCAGTTGATTTAACTCAAGCCATTCCACCATCCACAAGATTGGATGTCCCTTTTTAAAATGGGATAGTAGTTTACCAGTCACACAGTTCCCAAAAGTGTCACGACCTTTCTGTTCCTGGAAATGTCTAAATACAGAGGGAATATTATATTTTTTCCTAGAAAAAGTATGTTCTGTTTCAAAGAAATACAAAGACAGTCAGTCTAATGGCCTGTGTAACACCAAGTAATCCTGAGGCCCTGTGATTCCCATCTGCTTGTGTAACCTAAACATTTCCACTTGGATTCAGATTTTGGCTCTCACCTGCACCACCTCCTCTTACAAAAAAATAATAATAGTACTTTTCTCTAGAATCCTGATTTTGATTCATTCCGATTCCTGAAAACTTTACAAATCATGCAGCTAAATGAATGTCTCATCAACTGAACATCCGCTGACGTGGGGTTTTATCTACCACTGAACTCTGCCTCCTTCATAAATGGGAAGGTCTTCTAAATGCTTCTCCACTTTCTGATCTCCTCCTAAAGGTCAGATCAAAGTGAACAACTGTAGGCAGATAAAGTTGAATGCAAAGGGGTCTGAGCTTTTTTTCAGATCCCGTGATTGACAGCTAAGGCCTTGCACAGTGACACTGTCACTTGAGAGACCCTACACTTTTTTTCCCAGGTTTTCTGCAGTCTCTGGTGTCACGGGGGGACAGCCCCCTGTGGTAATGCCAGGCTCCTCACTGTCAGGGGGCTAAGACCTGGACTAATTCATTGCGGTGCAGTTTAATTAAACTGCACCGGAGTTGTTTCCCTGGTAAAATAAGTGTGGGAAGAGAATGTGTGTCAAAAGAGACATGCCTCTTACTGTGTGTGCTTTATTGTTACACCACAGCTAATATATTGTGGGAATTCCCATGGAGTCAATGATAAACTATATTATCAAGCTCCATAAAATAGGCATTCTACTAGTGAGGGTTACTGTAGCCCACAATTCCATTAATCCTCCTAATTTATTATATTATAGCTGTATGTGAGGTCTCATAAATTTATTATACCCTTTTCATCTTGATAAAAATGCTTGTTTCTCCTCTCAAATAAAAACCCTTATTATTTGTTGTGTCTGTCTCTAAAAAATAAATGTATCAGCCACTTGCAAGAAAATATGATTATTGGCTGAGAAATGTAAACTGCACTTGACATGTCTTCTGCCATAAAATTAAAGAATTTTATTAAACCTTGCTTTCTGAGTACAAACACCAGTATATGAAGGTCCATTGAATTTTTATTTGCTTTTGTTTTAGAGCATTGTATTCTCTTTTATTTATATATATAACTTTACAAGGTTTTTTAATTTAAAGCCATGAAACCTACATCTGTCAGCTTTGCCTTTTATGAAGAAGGCGATTTTTGAGACTCTACATTCCGTGTCTCTTGGAAATTGATCTGGGTGGCAAATAAAATCATTCCCTCTTTAGGGCATTTCACATCAGTAAAATATCTGATGATCGGTTATGTTGCAGTAATCTATAGTAAAACATTTTATGTATGCTAATATATGTGCTATGTTAGGTAAGTCTACATGATGAAAAGAGCAAACTTCCTTGGAGCTTGCATCCCTGAGCGGGATGCAAAGTGGCCTCTATCCTTCACTGGGACTTAATGGGTGGGACAGAAACCTTGCTTTGGGCACAGTCTAAAGAGAGGAAGAAGTCCCCTGTCAGGGTTCAAAGCAAAATATGAAGATGATTCTGGGTTAGTGGAGTCTCACAACAAGCTATGTCAAAACACAGGGACGGCCATGTCGATTCAGCCCAAGGGCCCCTCTATAACCTAGCGTCTCTGATGGTGGCCAGAAGTAGGTGCCTAACTGAGAAAAGGGAAAAGTATGACACTTTGTCCAGCTTCTATCTCAGCCTCAGACTGCTCTCAGCTCAGAAGACTTGTTGGGAATTATGTGGTTTATCATATTTACTAATCCTCCATGGATCTGTCTGTCAAACATTTCTCTGTTCTCCCCTTGAATCCCTGTAAACTTTTTAAATCCACAACATACTTTAAGAAGGAGTTACATAAAGCTACTTCATACTGGGGGGAAGATACCATCTCCTTACATTCATTTTCACCCTGGTTCCTCCTTGTAAGAAACTGTGAATCATTACGAACCCCTCCTGGACCAATTGGACCAGGACCTGACACTCCTCACATCATCTGACAGCCTTAGATTTTATATTAGATTAAACAAAAACCAGCACATCCCTGTCCATTCTCTCCATACTACTCCATATTTTCTTGATCCCTACTATTCTTTCACTAAGTTCCCCCCCTGTTTCAAACTGAAGTTCCTTGTGCAGAAACCGCTCCTTGGACACTTAACATTTTAAGAATGTTATTCGCCTGTATCTATTTTTCCTTTTTGGATTCTACTCCTAATTATCAAGGTATATTATAAGCTTTGCTATGTGATGACCACCTACTAATCCAGCTTTCCTTGTGAGTAGAGTGCAAGAAAATTGGTTATCTTGAGCAGCCAGAAATATGTCAGCTTTATCAGGAGATAAACCTCTTCTTGCTCCTTGCAACAACTAAGGCTGCCGGGTTGGTCAATATTTGTGGACATATTACTGCAACGGAGTTTTTTCCCCTGCATATTCAATGCACTGTCATTGTTCTAAGACATTCACTGTGGTGGTTGAAGACTTTTTTCAATAGTTTACTAAAGGAATCTCTCTATTTGTCCTCACCAGACATTTAGATTTACATTAAAATATGAAGGAGGGACAATTAATAAGTCCACTTACTGTCTGTTAAAAGCTAAGAAACTCTGCAGAAATGGGCTCACCTGTATCACCTAAGAGGTACTCAAAGCTGGAAGGTCTTTGTGAGCAGCTTGCAGGATCAGTGCATTAAACTGGCTCAGACTACTCCAACAGATCCCAGACATTATGTCATAGTGATCAGGAATAAATGGAAACTCACATCACCTGATACACAGGAAGGCAGTGCTCTTAATAATTCTTAACACTGGACATGCTTACCATCCCAGATAGAGCCCACAGCACTTACTGTCAGAAACATAGTACCAATGTCTGTTCCCAAATCCAGATGTATCAGCTTTGAAGCACAAAGGAATGATACTGAAGTCCTACTGAACAGGAGACTTACAGTCTTCAAGACTGGATGGTCTAAATGAAACTACCAAGTATCATCCCTAAGCCATGTTAGGACAAATGTCGAAAGTAGCATGTCATGTGGATCTATAAATTCTAAAAAGTTGCTAAAGACAACTTTGTACAGTTGTACAAAAACCAAAAAGACCGAGGGAAAAACTTTGAAATGTTGTGATATAGTCTTAAAAGAGGAATAGGGAGGAGTAGAAGAAGGCTAAGAATTGCTCCAGGCAGAAATTCTAATGTGAAGGACGATTCAGTCTTACCTCAGAAGGCCCCCCAGCTTTCTCTATTTCAGCACAGTTCCTGCTCTATGTTAGACAAAATCACTTTTTGGAAGACTATTATCTCAAGAAAAGTGAAGCTGTTAGAAGTGTCTGACTTTCTGTAATTAACTGGACTTCAAGAAATGAACTTAAAGCAAACTATTTCATTGGGAACCTGGGAGGGAATAAAAGTATTGTTTTCCTAGCAGCCTGAAAAATAACAACTGCCTTTGCTGAGATCCTTGGGGAAGGAAAAGACAGATTTAAAACTGCATTGAGAGTGTAACATCATGAGCCTGGGCAATTAGTGAAAACAGAAACAATGCTAAGAGAGCAGTACCAAGTACCCATGCTGAGTCTTACCCAGGATGTGCGTATGGGGGGTAGGAGGTGAAAAAAGCTCCTATTCTCCAAAACAGTTGATATGCTTTTTCACTATGGGAGAAAAAAACCCAACACTTTTCTCCTCAAGCCGTTTAGAATAACCTGATGAGAGTTGCTATCTATAAATCTTTACAAAAACCCACAACATGGAACATGTGAGTCCAAGAGAGGACTTGCTCAATTCTGTGCTGATCTGTACTACAGTGTGTGTTCCAACAACACTACTAAAATTAATGGAATGAAGGGGTTTTCTTGGGAGTGATAGAGATAAGAATCTGCTCCAACATCATAAAATCTGCTTCTCTCCACAGCAGCCTCTTAACTGGACCAGGATGGGTTGCTGGACTCTTAGCTGTGTTAATAGGGATATCTTGTTTGATAGAGAATGAGTTCCCACTCCTGTTGCCACCTGGCATGGCCATTTTAAGACTGGTTTGTAGCTCAGAGCTTTGGATCTCAGAACAGAAGAAAGAAATTTCAGCTATTAAACCAAGTATGTGCCCTGAAAACCAAGAACAGGTTCAACCAACTATTTGACCACATTTGTGACTACTTATGAAACCACAGTGAGACATACCTTCCACAGCTGCATTAGGCACCACAAGATAGAGAAATAGTTGTGGAAATCATAGGCTGCTGCACCATGAAATGGATATTACTTTGGCTGTCTATCAACTGTGTTGCTTAAGTTTCAACAAAAATTGTGAGGCTAAATAAGAGTGAGGTCTTAACCACAGAGCTCGTATATCCCGGGACACCGCTTCTTAGACAAATTCATTGTTCAAATGGCACCTATTCACACACTCTTCCCCTTCTTGACCATTTCCTTTCTGTCAAAACGAGGTCTTCGTTCCTCAAATACGATTTCCTCAAATTCCTCAAATACACATTGCCTGTGATGACTTCATTGTGCATCACAACCCTCTGCTAACTTTTTTTCTCAGTTAAGAACATCCTCTTCCAGTGTTAGCTGTGCATTTCCACTGGCCAGCAGATTGTTTCCTGCCTAAAGATACCTTTTTTGAAAACACACATATGCAAACCCTGCGTATGATGACAAATATAAATTTTTTGGCAAAAAAATTGCCAAACCCTGCCGTATGATGACAAATATAAATGTTTGGAAAAACATCGCCATTTACATCTCGTAAGCAATCCTAATTGTGGCCCAGACTTAACTTGGGAAGAGAGATTTATGTAGCACTAAGGATAAATAAGATATTAATAGAACTAATCCATTTTTATTTGTAGGATGATTTGATATATTTGATTAAAATTAAAATTAACCTGTCATATGAGACTATTTTCCTTAAATTGTAGTGGGCAAGTTTGAACCCATCACATACCCTACACATCCTTATCTTACAAATACATTGAGAAACTACAACAGCTGCCCATCTTGTTCAAGCTTAGAAATGCGCCAATGGAGTTACCTCCAGAATGGACAACAATAAACCATCCGAATCTCAAAACTCGCCCCATATGCAAATGTTTGGAAGAACTGATTTGAATCGTGCCCAGAAGGTTGACACTGGAAGGCATTGTGAGAAAAGTCAACACTAACACAAAGGACACTTCACTGAAACAGGGACACCACAAGGTCCCTTGCTCCAGAAATCAAGAGGCTTCTGCTTCGAGTCTGTAACTTGGCTGAACTCATTTGTGAAACAAAGGGCTGAGAAGGGCTGATGCAGGCTAACAGTCCATCTTTTATGCTGCTTTCTATTTTGATTCTGGAAAATTAATTAGTTGGAAAAAAATATCAGAGGCTTACATGACTTGGCAAGGAAATAGAGATTCGGGGCAGAGAGTTGTGCAGGCAGGGAAAGGGTCCAAATGTGAATTTCTCTAATAAAATTGAGAAATATTCAGTTTGTACAAGGTTCTTCCATGTTTATTAGCAGCAGTCCTGAATTGACAGCCCATGGAAAGGCTTGAATTTAAATAGCCTCCAATGACAGCCTTTTTAAGAGGTTGTTCAGTCTTAAACCAAAACAAAAATAAAGCCATTACACCCTTGTCTGCAGGAAAGTTCAGGGGAAACTAAAAAAAAAGGAAGGGAGAGCTTTGCAGTTGGTCACGGTCAAGAAGATCTAATAGAAATATATGAGAGTTTCTCACCATGGAGAATTTTCTTCTTGTTTTTTTTTTGCAGTACTGCTTGTAACTTGCAAGTGCTTCATCATGGCTAATACCCAGTGAGTAGATGAAGTGAATAAAATTTTGTCCCTGCCTTCCAAATCTGTGTATTACTGTGGTGGGTTGACCTTTGATGGCTTCCAGCTGCTTACCCAGCTGCTCTCTAACCTCCCCTCCTCAACAGAACAGGGGGTGAAAATCAGACGTAAAAATTCATGGGTCAATGTAAAGACAGGTAGATCGCTTACCAGTTGCCCTCATGGCCAAAACAGTCAACCTGGGGAAAATTAATTCAACTTACTGCCAATTAAAATAGACTTCAATGGTAAGAAACAAAGTTAAAACAACGCCTTCTATCCCATCCATTTTCCCTGGCTCAACTTCACTTCTTAATTCCTAACTCCCCTCCCCACTAAGCATCACAGGGGGATGGATTTGAGAGACTGTGGTCAGTTGATGACAGCAACTCCTTCCTCCTCACGCTTCTCTCCTGCTCTGCTGTGGGTCCTTCCCATGGGCTGCAGTCCTGCACGATAAACCTGCTCCTCCATGGGCTGCAGGAGGATCTCAGCTCCAGCATCTGGAGTATCTGCTCTTGCTCCTCCTTTCACCTTGATACCTGCAGGGCTGTTTCTCATACTGTTTTTCCTTGCTGCTCACTGCTGGGCAGCCTTCTGCCTTTGCTTAAATACGTTTTTTTGAAGCACTGCTGTGCTTTGCAGCAGTTCCATTGGAGCCGGCGGGCACCACATAGAATCATAGAATCATATGGGGTGGAAGGGACCTCTGGAGATCATCTAGTCCAACCCCCTGCAAGAGCTCCTCCACCCAGAGCAGGTCGCACAGGAACTTGTCCAGGCAGACTTTTAATGTCTCCAGAGAAGGAGACTCCACCACCTCTCTGGGCAGCCTCTTCCAGTGCTCCATCGCTCTCACAGGAAAGAAGTTCCTCCTCATGTTTAGATGGAACTTCTTATAATCAAGTGTGTGCCCATTTCCTCTTGTCCTGTCCCTAGACACCACTGAGAAAAGACCAGCCCCGTCCTCCTGATACCCTCCCTTTAAGTATTTGTAAGCATTGATCAGATTCCCCCCCCCACGCATGTGTCCAGCGTGGGTCAGCCCCTGGCCTCTCCCCACAGAGGCGCTGCCAGCACCTGAGCCCCTGCACTCAATACTATTACTCATGAAATTTTAGTGATAAGGCCATAATTTTTTTTTAAAAACAAAACAAAACAAAACAAAAGCCAACAGCTATAGAGAGTGAGGGTGAGCATACGCTAAGGGACAGAAAACCAGATATGCATGTGATCTCCCTTCAGCATCTCCTGCTTTTTGTATGCTTGACTGCTTACACCCTAAATTCCTCTTAATAAGCTACAAAGGCTATGTTGACACGTTTGCCACTGATAACCAACCGAGGGTAAGCAGCTACAAATTAAACCGCAAGTGACAATCCTACCTCTCAGCATTCAAGGAAACTTCTCCCAGTGACTTTTTAAAGTGACATCCAGTCTCACTGGGAGGAGGAAGGACTCACCATGAGCAGTTTCTGTGCTGGCCCTCAGGCAGGCTCGTTTCCCATACTTGGTGCAAGCACAGCCTGTCTTTCAATAACCCCAAACTCGAATGCGCCCCATGAAAACCAAGTCCCACCAGACATAAATTTTACTTTCACATCTCCAGCCTGCCGCCGGGGCTGGTAGGAGCCTGTGTCTACACTGAAGATGTGCTTCCAGGGGGTGGTGACAGCTCTCAGAAGAAAGCAGCGAGTGAAAGGGGAACATGACAGGGGGCTCTGTCTGACATGGACCTTAGCAGCATGGGAGAGGTTGCGGGGATGGCGGAGGGAGTCAGCGCAGCCTGGCGGGGGACAGGGCGGTCAGCATTAATTCTCACCCTCAGACAGAGCCTTCTACCAGCAGCTCAAGTCAAAAAGAAAAGTTTGCTTTTAAATCATAAGGAAAGTTTCAGGGTGTTAAACAAACAAAAAAAAATCCGCCATAAATAATGTAAATTACAATAAAGCAAAATTTAAAATAGGCTAAGAGCAATATATATTTCTGATCCAAACAAAGACTGTTTACCTCAAACTACTCACACACTAACCAGTATTTTTTGGTGACTAGATCACCTTCTGCCTTGACAGTTTATGTATTTTATTTATTTGTTTGAAGCTCCTATTGGGGACCAATAAGAGTTTGGCGTAAAGCAGCGTGTTGCAGTGACCAGAAGTACCATCTGTGTATGAAGTAACTGAGTGCACCTTTAAAAACCTCAGGAACAGCCTAAGAAATAACGAGAACATTTTCAAATGTAAGTTTTATATTAGTGGAATGAAGAGATGAATATTGAAGTCGGAGATGATAGCCAGCAGATAGTTAAAAGCTGAAGCTCAGCATTTATGCGTGGATTAATTTCAGCAACTGTGATTGATTACCTGAGGCAGAGAGCAGTTTTGCTTCCACTCTAAGCTGGCTTTATCACTTACAGAATTCATCTTTGTTTAAGTGGGAAAAATGCCTGTTCACAGGTAGTGCTTTAGACACCCCTACACACATGCTAGGGAGAAAAATGGCACTGAATGTAAAGGCAACTGCAGCCTTTGGGCAGAAGGACTTAATTCCCTGGATTTTCATCCTTTTGCCTGCTCTCGCAGATGGAGCAGGCTGGTGGAGCAGAGGCTACAAAAGATATGTGCTCCTGCGTTTGTACCACAGACACACTTGCTGACCAAAGAGCAGCCAGCTTTATCAATCCAGCCCTGAATCAAGAAATCTGAACACTGTTCTTTTGCTCTTATTTTGCTTGCTTTTTTTTTTAAGGGTGGAAAAAACACCAGTGCAGATGTAACATTCTTAGACAAAAACTGTAGTACAAAGTACTGAGGGCTGTTGGTTTTCTCTGCTTTGGTCTGAGATGAAGGGGAGCTGGCAGTCATTTGAAGAACAATATCTTTCAGAGATGCCCTTGAAGAATATTATCATGAGTTGTCCTCTGACGACTAGTGAAGTATTTTAAACGTAGGTTTGACTCTTCTTTAAAGAGAGTTCTCTAAACATAGTTGCACAAAATTCACTAAGTTTTAAGGTCAGAGTAAGTTAGACATATGCACTTATTCCATTACAAAGTTCAATCAGAAAAAAAATAATGGTCTGTCACGGAGAAAAATCACCAGTATTTTAACACAAATTCTTGGAAAACTAATTAAAAAATAACTTCCAAAAAACATATTCACTTTCCTCATGTAAGCAAGCAGTGAACATCTCTGTTAAGCACAGAACACATTCTTAATAGGGAAGTACTCTTACTGCTACTGAATAAGAAAAACCCATTAAAACATATTTCAGAGACTGTAGGTTGCCTTGACACATTCAGAAAACCAAAATGGGAAAGTCAACAGTGCCAAGATAACATCTTGAGTTTGTTAAGGAGAAAAAGCACGTCACCTATCAACTATCATCTTTGCCCAGCACCTGGAGTAAAACAAAATAGCTCTGTGAGGGGTCTTCATGCAAATCACCAAATTTCCAATCTCATCTGCCACAACAGTGCAAACACACGAGGAGTGGTAGCAGAAGTGGCATAACAGTCTGGAAACCCATCTGGAAAATGAGCAATTAAGAATAATCAGCCACTGGCCATGCCATCAGATCCTTCCTGAGCACGCTGTTTGGGCTGTATGCTTCATGTCTAATATTCCCAAGTGTTTTGCTTGGATAGAGTCTTTTAGGGACAGAAATTCAGCTAGGCCTCCCAGAAAGTCAGGGTCCATCTAATGAAATACACAGAAATACTGTGTCACGATGGCCACGCTCAGAGGTTAGAACGGGTGGATTCACATAAACATGATGCTTCACTGGAGAGGAACTAAAACACTTGCCAGCACAGATTGTCTCGAGAAGGGAAAGATTAAGAGGAAAAAGTTCTTCCAAAAAAGATGTTTACTCAGTCAAAAATCAACCCAACCAGTCTGGCCACTTACCAAGATTCCCTAATGTAAGCCCAAACCAAAGGGAATTTTTAAAAAAGTAACAAGAAAAATTACAAGAGTAATAATTAGAATCATCCAGGCTGGAAGGGACATTGAAAGGCCACCTAGTCCAACCCCCCCCTCATTCACAGGGACACCCCCAACTAGACCAGGTTGCCCAGGGCCTCATCCAGCCTCACCTTGAAGGTCTCCAGGGAAGGGGCCTCAACCAACCTCCCTGGGCAACCTGTTCCAGTGCTCCACCACCCTCATTGGAAAGAATTTATGCCTAATTTCTAATCTAAATCTGCTCTTCTCCAGTTTAAGCCATTAGCCCTTGTTCTGTCATTGCCAACCTTTGTAAACAGGCTCTCCCCATCCTTCCTGTAGCCCCCCTCAGGTACTGGAAGGCCGCTATTAGGTCTCCCCAGAGCCTCCTCTTCTCCAAGCTGAACAACCCCAGCTCCCTCAGCCTGTCCTCATAGCAGACGTGCTCCAACCCCCTGAGCATTTTTGTGGCCCTCCTCTGGACCCGCTCCATCAGGCCCATGTACTTCTTATATTGAGGGCTCCAGACCTGCACACAGTACTC
>BJBW01002667.1:60285-105274 GCA_004320125.1 Scolopax mira | reverse complement strand
CTCATGAAGTTCACCTGGGCCCACCTCTCCAGCCTGTCCGGGTCCCTCTGGAATTCCAAGTGTTTGTCCTTCAAGAATATCTGGGGAGTAGGAAAAGGACTAACTTGGTGCTCTAAGGAAGTAACTCCATGCTTACTACTGAATTTCTCCACGTAGTGTCAGCTGCACCCTGATGACAAGAGACCACAGTCCCTTTGATAGGGGGCTCTGGGAAAGAAAGATCTATCTTAATTAGTCTCATGGGCAGAGTTCATAAAACTCTATGAGCCCTTCCAGGTTCTTTAGCACATAAATTGTAATATAAGTGCGAAACAGAGGACAAACACTTATTTAGCAATGAGTTGAAGACAAAAGAACAAGTAATTGCTTGTTTTCTTTCTAGATTACTTAGACTATAAAATGGAACTTTAGGCAAAAAGTATAATTCAACATTAATTTCTAGCTTAGTAGATGCAAAGTATTTGTAGTATAAAGTGAATGTGGACCCCTGTTAAAGTGCAATATTTTCTTCTGAGAGAAGGAAGCCGCGAAGGAGGAAAGCCCTTAGGAAAACCCAGCTACATTCTGCTCGCCATGAAAGAGCTGGGAATATAACGCGGTACCAGCTCTCCAAACCCATCTTTGTGTGAGGAAGTAAATGTTAAGGCTTGAAATGGGAAACTGAAAGAGGTCGCTCTGCTTTTATTGAGCTTTTCCTTCTTGTCAAACCAGCGGGTTGTGTGTTGTACTCCTTATGGGTCACTGATAGCCTATCACAAAGCCCCCTCTGTTTGGATACTGTCCCCGAAACCCCACCAGCCAGCAGAGCAGAAACACTAAGGTGGAGCAACCGTCCAAAAAGCTTCCCAGCACAATAGCTGCTGCTGTCACAGTAGGACAATAAAGTGGATTTTATGCTGGTATATTTTTCTCATCATATGCATGACAGAAAGTCTAATGGGCCTTGCTAGTTTCTTAGTGGCTTTTAAGGCCCTATAAAGTAGCCTACTATCAGTTTGATCTGTGTTCTCAAGATGTCTGCCTGAACATCAGAGAGCTCCAGCAGGAGTTATGTTTTCATTCCCCCAACCTGCATGGAAAAGATAAGCTAATTAGATGAGAAATTAGAGAGGGAAACTATTAGCATCACAGAAGTGAAAACGAAGGCACTATGAGAATTTATGGATGGAGAACACCTACCCACCTACTGCCCTCTAAAGTCTGGATGGGTTTTGTTAACACACCTCTTATTTTCCAGGGGAAACTGCTTTCTCTGCCAGCAGTCCGGATCGGCAGAGACTTGTTTAATGTTGGTGGAGAAAACACCTTATCCTTCAATAGTGTCCTTGCAGTTGAATCTCTAACTTTATGGAATTTTAAAAGGAGCCTATTTCTAGAGGACAGTAAGATTGGACTTCAAAATGACTGATGATGGCAGGAGCTAAAAACAGAGTAAACAAGTAGAAGGGGAGATGCTTCTCTTCTGATCAGTACTACATGTCCAGCCACTGAAGTCACACCCCGCTCCCTCTCAGCAGACTGGGATCATCCTATGTCAATTCACTCCATACCAGCTCGTTTTGTGGGACTGGTACACCCTCATCATTGCCCCATATCCATCGTTATCCTCAATTCAGGAGAAAGCACACAATTTTCTATCACTTTTTTTCTCCCTGTCTTGGCTATACCAGGCTGACCTATTGCAGCTGGGTCCACAGAGACTGTACTCCGAGAATAAAAGACAGATAGAGTGCATAATATTTTTGCAGCATAATTTACGAACTTCACTCTTTGAAAACAAAGAGAGTGTCATCGATTCTGCTTTACGTTTTACATGGATTCAGGTTCTCTGTCTTGCTCCTACAATCACACCTGATAACTGATGAATGAAATGGTGTGAGTCTGAATATATCTATTGCACAAACATATGCTATTTTTGACACAGAATCTACCAGACCCCCTCACAGTTAGGAATATCTTCCTCTGCAACAATTTCCCACGCATTTAGCAAAGCTTTCAATGGATTAAGACTCATACACTTTGAACATCACTAGCAGAGTCAGAACGGTGATCTGGGTGGTGCTGAAGTTGCACAGAGAACAGTTAGCACCTGTCTCTGGAAAAGCTCACATCAGACTTCAGACTTTGAAAAATCTCAGGTTCAGGTTAATTTCCAGAGATTTTTTTCCATAACTAACATTCATCCTATCTGAAATGAAGGCTGCAGAAAATGTTACAACGGAATGACATTTATCTTGCATCAATTTATATTTGGACCTAGCAGTCCAAATATCTCCATCGTGCAAGCAAGTGTATCTTGATGATAAGGTTCTGCAGAGCAAATACAGTTACATGGGTTTCGATGATACAAAGCAGGTAAAAATTTGAATAATTAAGATTTTGTCTTATCGTTAAAAAAGTAAAATATATTTTAATTTATGTAGCCACCACATGAAAAAATAGGCAAAGCAAAACCACACAGTTAGGGAATGTCCAACAGACACTTCATACATATCAGTCATAGATATAGCAAGTCAGCTGCAAAATACTTAATTTTTGATTCCTTCAGTAGGAGATATGAAAATATATTTGTCTCTGCCAAATGCAGCAAAAAGCAAGGTTGTTGGTAAAAAGGAACAGAGAGACAGATACAGACCTCATTCACATAAACTCATTTCCCTCAGAAGTTTTGTTCCTAGCTCTGGCCACTGTCGACTTTTCTTTCTGACTGACAGGAGATCCCCTTTCCTGTCACATCTCCTACCACATCTATTTCCTGAGTTACTTTCCAGGAGACTCTAGACCCCTAACAGAGGGAGTGCTACCAGACCCGCTCCAGACTGCCCTAGCAGCACTTCTTCGTGACTGTTACCATGTTCTCTTCTTGCTGCAGGAGCAGTTCTCTTTGTTCCCCTACTCTGTCTTACCACGGATGCATTCCCATAAATAGATAATAAGGACCAAACTCATTTGCTTAAAGGAATTTAAAGGAACTATGTTTCTGAATAACTCCTTTTTTTTTTTTGTTTTTTAATCAGTCCCTTCTCAGAAGATTCCTCTATACATCAGCAAAACAAACACAACAATGAATGTAGTGCCCCTTTCCCTTTAACATTCCTTTAAATGCTCAAAAAGCCTTCCTTCAAATACACCGAGTTCCTGTTACCTTTGTGTGACCCCAAAAATGCAAAACCTTCTAGGGAGAAGCATGTTCCAAGAGCCAGCTCGCACAGAGAAACATGCTGCTTCGCTGCAATAGTAAATTTGACCCAAGCAAGGCACCCAGACCACTTCTGCTTCAGCCTGGATGGGTGTATCATTGCACTAACTTTCTCACTGTGCATGGGACTACACAGCTCAGGGATGTAATTACAAGTTAATTTTGCAGCAACATGCTCAGTACTTCCCCTATCATTATATACAAAAATCCCTCGCAGCACCTACCAGTGTGCTCTCAACAGCGTCAGGAGATAGATAGGGCACAGGAGAGACACCCCCCCGGGGAAGTGGAGAGACATCTTGGTTTCCCCAGAGTACCTAGGTCAGAAGAGATGAGTTTGCACCACAGTCTGTTTTCCTGGCGTGACCAGGCCAGGTTTTTTTTCAGGACAGAAAACACTTGTTGTATCACCTAAACATATGTATTACAGCGGTACCCAGCTCTTTCACAGGCATCTGGGAACAGCCTGGCTTCTTGCACTCCCCACCCCTCTCCTATGCATCACAGTGTAAAGGCATGGGATTATGTGGCCCAGTGTCCTACAATAGTCCCTTTGAAGAGCATGGAAATAACCAGAAGTTAATAAATCTCTCTCAATACACTCCTGAAAGTGTGTATTTCAAGAATACACACTTGAAAAGGCAGAAAGTTTTTCATCAACTGTGAAGGAGGTGTTTCTTCTCTTGATTAGTACTTGACAAACATACATATTTACATAAACATTTTGTATATTTACTGTTGGGTTAGAGAGACATGATACACATGTCACTGAGGTCAACAACATTTTAATTGCTAAAGATTTTTTTTTTTTTTCAAAGCCACCTGGGAATGGTTAAAACAGGATACGGGGCTTTTATTCCCGTGCCTTCACCAAGCGAGCTCTATTCTCTGCTGTACACACGATAGTTGCTATGCATACAGATAGACCCTTAACAATACTATTCTGACATTTAAGTATTTCACCCCCTGTGCAGGACAGCCTGTTTGTATTTTTAAGCTTGGTTCTTGGGCCAAATGCAAAGAGACCACTGTGTGACTCTGAGCTTATCTTCTGTACTCCCATCTAAAAAGTTAATGCTTGGGTGTGTCAGGTATCACCTGGGGATTTAAGCAGGAGGCTTTTTGCAGTTAACCCAATCCTGTGACCTGCTCTGAATTACCTTTGATTTGAAGGCAGTTTAGGTAACTACCAAACTGCCCCTTCCATTAATTGGAGTCAAATTCTCCTGAAACGTGGATGCACAATAATTCCTATTTTGCCTCCTTAATGGCTTTGTACATGCTCTGTTACACCTTAGAGCAAATGTACTGATGAGACACAGGTTAAGAAGGTTGATTTGTTGTGATCACCTTCTCAAATTTGCTTTTCTTTACTGAACGTTTTCAAAGTAACAGAATCTAGTTGTCCTGGCAGTTGTGTATACAGAGGTCAGTACTTCCTTGGTAAAAGTGCTTTCTGGTCATTAAGAGAAACACTTTATTGATCACCAGTTTCTGTCTTATACTATGACCAAGCTCACTTTTGTCCAGCTTTTGGCACCTGGAAAAGCAGAACAGTCATGAACTCTGTCTCATTTCCCCTCATTACTGATTGCAAAGTTCGTATCCATGCCCTATGTGCAAAGGGTGGTGGTCCTGCTCACTAGACAAGCACCCTTCTTGTTTGTGGGCTAAATAAAACCTTACACATGCCCCTAGTCAAGAGCTGCAATAGGATTTTGTATTGATGGCACAAGGGAACTGAGCAGGTAATATGGCATAGGCATAGTTACTAAGTTATCAGCTGGACTTTGGACTCAGGCAAGGAGCTTTGGGGAATTTTTCCAAAAGGATTGTTTCTCTAGTGTCCCTGTGAGCAGGCTTGTCATCCCAGCCTGGGGCACTGCATGCTGGTTCTGTGTTAATTATCCCACAGCTTATCAAAGACATATAGGACTTACCTCCTCCTTTTGCAGGCTGACTTGCCCACTTAGGGGACAGTGTCTGTGACAGATATTCTGTGTCTTACTTCCACAGCTGATGCAGAGACAGAGGCTTTACAACAGAATCACTTCTGCAGAGCTAGGGGACGCATGGACATGCTTGTACACAGCTGCTGTACTAATTTTCCCACCCTAATCATTCCTTGAGGACTGGTGCCTTTTGCTCACTGCCCCCTAGGTTTTTGGGAGCAGCCAGATTACCAATTATATTTAAGATATACATTAAATATAACTTTTGGTAAATGAACAACACCTCTTGAAAATCCTGCTAGGAATTGTCCCCAGGGTATTTCCTTTGGGAGAACCTAACTCAATTCTGGTGATTTAAAGGTTCTGTCTCTTTCTTTTAAATATTCCTTTGACGTTGTATTGCTCTGCTTGTAATAGATTGTTATTGCCTTATATTGAGTTTGCAGAGTGAAGGTAAATCTTTTGTGATGTGATTGTGCTACCCCAAACTTAATATTGTTCAGAGGTCCTTTATAACTCTCTGGTTTCTCTGCAACAAGCAGAACAAATTTTCATTTTTACTCTTTTAGATTTTTATTCTCTGTTCTGAAACTCTAAGGGACTATATTTACAGGCAACGTCTAGTGCACTTCTCACAAACTGAGAACTCAAATGCCATAATGGGACCACTGTTACAGCCTTTCCCCCAAGCACTGACTTACAATGCATGCAGCAAGAGAGGAGAGGGAGCACACGTGTGTCCTGGCATCCTATAGTAGTATTCCTAATGCTGTAGAAAATAAAAAAAGCTTCCAGTTCTGATATCAAGTATAGCATGGCAATTCTTGCCATACACATTTTGATCTAATATTACAAGCCTAATTCCTTATATTGGTACTACAGATACGGTACCTAGTTGTGTACTACAAAAGACTTATTGACATAGGTAATGAGCAAATGGTAGTCAATAGACTATATAATATATATGTATACTATTTATATACTCTATATATAGATGCAAATGCAAGCATAAACACACATACAGTGGAAAAGTTGCCTATTTTCACCTCTGCCTAAAAGTGGGGTTTTTTGAGAACCCTTCCTAGATGGACGAGTGGAATTTCACAAGCGTAGGGTCAGGTACAAACACACAACACTGACATCTACAGGTAAGGAAACCTTTCCTTTTTTTGATGTTACAGGTCCAAAATGTCCTGAAATATGCATTGCACAGGGTTCTGGCACAGGTCTTGAGTTTCTTCCTAGGTTGCATGCACAGAGCCAGTGAAAGCACACAGTTGGCTCACAGCTCCTGTCTCAGATTGTCAAGAACTCTATGGGTCCAGGCAGGTAGCCCTAAGCCCATTTTTGAAGTAGACTTTGCAATTGTGCACATGACAGTCCCAACTCAAGGGCAGCATCCCTATGCTCACTTTTGTTCATCACACACCTTGTGTCCAAAAGATTCCCCTGCTGCCTGATTTCCTAATAGAGCTTTAAATAATAAAAAACAAGCAGAATTTTAGAGGCAGATCACATTTCTTAAATGAGCTGATCCACATATTAGATTTCCTGTCCCCTCTTTTTAGAATATTTGCTAACAAATATTTGGTAATATTTGTCAGGGAGTTAGTGTAATTTTGTACAAGGATATTTTGTACAAGGATATTCTACCAAGTAACTTACTGAACAGAAAAAATAAATTAAAACCTCTCAGCTTATGGAGTGATCTCTTTAAACATCAACTCTCCCCCAAGTCTTTGTGTTTCCCTAAATGCTTTGACCCCTTTTAATGTTCAGGTTTAACTTGGAAAGCCACACAAACTGCAAAGGCAGTGTTTCTTCTAAAGAAAAAAGGAGCATTCTTTTTGTCTCATCTTTGTATTAACACAAAATATCCTTACTGCCTAAGGCTATGTAGGAAAGAGACTCAACATTTATGCAGGTTAATAAAGCAAAGAAAGTATTGTATAGATCATCTTGTTTCATTTGGTTTTCAGTTGGAGTCTCTTTTTATTTTTCTGTGTGTCTGTGTGTGTGTGCATGCACATACTTCTGGGGAGGTAGGATTTCATTAGAAATGCTAAAGAAAACCAACCTTAATTAGTCTGAAACACATCAGTAAACTCAAGCTTGCTGGCGCAGAGTCATGTAGTGTGAAAGGCAGATACACTGGGGTCAGTCATGGTGAGTTAGTGGTTTAGTAAGACTCCCATGAGTCTACCTCTCAAAACTATAAGCGGTCAGCAAGACAAAATAGCCTTGATCAGCATTCAAAGTCATGCCTCTCTGGACAGGATGGTTAGCTACAGTTTTCTGCCTACTAATGTTGCAATTATTCCTGGTGGCCTTTGTATCCTGGGTCTCTTATTCTAAAACGTTTGGCTCAAACCCTTTTCCCAGGTGAGTGTGCTTTGACTTTCTGTAAGTTAAAGGTCCTTTGTGAGATGTGGCTTTGACTCAGAGAACATAATCTGTGAACGTTTTATAAGGCGTTTTGGCCTAAAATCTGCTCTGACATTCAGGCAGATACCCCTTACGTGTTGGCCAGGCCAACAGACAAACCTGCAGTACACTGAAGACCCTGGGACAAACTAGGTTGAATTTTTGTAGCAACTCTCAAAACATTTAGAATTCAACAAAGAACTTTTTTTTTAAAATGTACCCAGCTGAAAAACTGAGATTTTAGACTTGTTGGAAACGCTCGTAGGAGAGCGGTGACTGACACTCATCAAAGCCCCATGTTGGATGCAGTGAAGGTGTCTGTGTTTGGTTTGGGGCCACAGATGCTACAGAAGAGATCAGTAACTTGACTAGATTCAGTCCATTTCAAATACTGGGATTCCATTCCAACAAGGAAAAGGGATTTAAAAACAAAAATCTCTTGAAGGTATAATTTCTTATTTGATAGCTTTCCTCTGGTCACAAAGAAGTTCTCCAAGGAGGGAGGATGAGAAGGTGTAGAGCAGAGATTGTTGGGCATTCACAGGAATTTTGGAGCAGAGGCTTGGAAAAAGATGGGGAAAAAAAAGATATCAATGCTACTCTCAGAACTTTGGTTTCTCCAATAATGTGAATTGACAGAAATGCATGGTATCAAGATGAAAAAAAATTGATATTGAGAGGCTGTTCTTGTTGCATGGATCAGTGCTGCAAAGTGTTGGCAGCTAGTACCTAAAGACCCAACAAAGATAAGCATCCACAAACCCCAACATGTGTTCTAATCTTAATTACATATTTCCTGAAGCAATAACTCAGAGACATCCCAAACATTCTTGCATCCTCAAAGCTTCTGCTTCCCCTAAGAGAGCAAGGGAAGAAAAGGCATGTTCCAATGTTCCCACTGATGCAACCAGGGAAATCACAGAAATGACCCTGGAAAGGCTTCAGAGAGAGGTTTATTGGATAATAAGAAGTTGCCCCCAGCTGCAAGGGACATAGTAAAGTGCAAGATGCTACTGGCTACAACCCCCAGCACAGCCCAGTGGAGTCAAGCTCCCGGGGAGGCAGTGAGAAGAAGGGGCCCCGAGGCCCATTTTGCCTATTTTGTTGGGGTTTTTTTACATCCATATCTATGTGGAGATCTCTCTGGCTGATGTTTAGCTTTCTTTGTAGCGATTTTATCGCTGCTACATAACACATCCCAATGCATTAACAAAAGAATAAAGCTGCTGGGACAACCCAGCTGATCAGCAGGTTCCGATACGCCGAGCTGCCATCATCTGTCTTTTCACCGAGTGCCTTGGCTGAAAGGGAGCTGGAAACAAGAGGCGAGGAGCCAGTGCCTAGTGACACTGCAGGGACCAAAAGAGGAAGATCACCTAACGCATTTTGCTTTCTTATTGTTAGCTTTGTCTGATCCTGAAGTACAGGTGCTGGTAGGTGAGTTTTTCTAGGGTCACTGCCCCTCTTCACACTCGGCATTAACTCCTTCGCTGCCCCATGGTGACAGCTATCACGCACACCCCATACAGTATTTTGAGAAGTAATGTGGAAAGAATTCACAAAAAAACTTCCAGTTGTAAAGGATTTGGGCTGGCAAAAGTAGACTGAAAGTATAACCCTCCTGTTTTCAGTGTTTCTGGAGCCTGACTCCTTTGGGCCACATACATGTGACAGAGCTTAATAATTTTTTTTTTTTTCCTTGAGGAAAATTGTAGTTCAGTTTACACAAACTAGAATTTCTGAATTGTGAAATGGTTCTTTCTGCAATGGGTAGCAGAGAAATAAAACCAAGCATCGCCTTTCCCTCCTTTACCAAGTCCTTTGCTCCTCTTCCCCAGCCTTTGTGGGATCTGTTTTTCTGAAGAGTTAAACTGGGTGGTTCTCAGGGGTTTACAAGAGGCATAACTATTCCTGAAAAACAATCTGATACATTCAACTTAGCAAGGCCCTGCTCTTTCCCTCTAATCTTTCAGCAGGACCCAAGGGAGGCTGAAGCTGAGATCAGCCTATTCTCCCCTCGAACTTTGATTCACTATTAAATTCCGCCTAATGACGATGACTTTGCCATCTCACGTTCATCAGTGGGCTATGCACAGAACAATGCGGGCCCGGCGGCGTATAGAGGGACATTGTTCCTGCCTCCCAGTTGCTCTGTTCAAGCAGCATCACGTGAAAATCCTCATACACGAGAGACATGTAAAACCAGCAAGCACTATTACTCTCCAGGGTGCGACGGTAACTCAAGTCATAGCTTGTGCGTGGGCGTTTGTATTTGTGTGATCTCCCGTTGAGTTTAGAAAACAAAAACAAAACCTACAACAGGATAATGTATAGAGAAATACCGGAGAACTTGGTGGAAAATGAAACGCAGCACTGTGATGGGGTCTCGTGCTCATCCACTGCCCAAGTGACTTACTTATCTGTGCTAAAATACTATACTTCAATTGGTATGTCTATGCATAGCAGAAAACAATTTTTATAGCTTTTTTAATACCCAATTCCTTACCAGCTTATAAAAATCACAACCATTAGCACGTCAACCCCATCACAACTAATCACCACCCTAAGAATGCAGATTTCCATGCCATTTCACAGAAGTGCCCTAACCAGGAGAATCACTTGTTACTCTAAAGAATAACTCAGTTTTCTTTAGTGTTTTGAGATTTTCTCCATTTCTGCCTGAGATTTCCCAAGCAGCCGTGTGTGTGTGTGTGTGTGGTGATGTCCACAGGGTGCTGCAACCCAAGCTGCACAGACGGTGCTGTGGAACACTGCACACTCCAAGTAGGCAACACACACACGCAGCAGCGCTATCCCTGGGACTGTTGGACAGTCAGAAGGTCAGGCAAGTGGCCAAAATCCTTTTCTCCACCCGCATTGTTCCACCAGGTGCAGCCCTACTGAACTGTAACAAGGACCACAGATCTCGATATTTGTCCATCTGATTTCTACATCCCTATCCTGCACTTCCAAGATTATGGGTGCGCATCATGAGCAGCAGGAGCTGAGTCTTCCATGTTACTTTAGTAGACACAAAGCAAGAAAACAACAAAAGCTAGCCCCCATTTGCTAGCCCCACTTCTCTCTGCACACCCTGTGTAACTCTTTCACTGCCCTGCTCCAATAAATGCTCAGAGCAAGGGCATTTCTAAACTCTCTGGGGAAAATTGACAAAGAGTGGAAAGCAGCACTCCAGGCATGAAGCATTTTTGATTCTAGCAATTTTGATTCTAGCAAATTCTTGGAAACTACAAGGATTCTGCATTTTACCATCATTCCCTCAGCTCTGTCTCTAAAAAAAAAAAAAAAATCTCCTACCTTTAACAACAAATTCATTTTCATTATTTCAAATATTTTTCTAAACTACTTTTTCAACTTAATTAACTAGTTTAGCTTTCCATTCACCAAAGTGCACGCAACTACTCAAACGAGGAATTTTTTTTTTTTTTTAGATGGAGCCTGACTATGTTAATTCAATTGTTACCAATCCAGCTCAAAGAATATCCACTGCAAACAGGAGCGTGCCCTTTAATTCTCTTTCTGCTATTTATATAGTAGTGAAGACATTTTAAAACATCTTCATTTCAATTTTCACCCTAAAGAAGTAACTCATTACCCAAAGGCAACAGCAAAACAAAGCAGAAGGAAAGTCAAAGAAAAAACCCTAATGCCACATATCAAAAAGTATTAGACTTTTTTAAAGTTGCTCTGCGTGCACACACATTAGCTTGACTCAGGAACACAATGTCTAAAGTCACACTAGCATCAACTTTGCTTAGGGACAAAGAAATCCATTCCCCCAAGCGCAAAGCTTAATCTGATTTTTCTCACAAAGGCTATTATGAGGTTTCCACTTGAGTCACTGGAACAAACTGATGCAGACACCAAATCAGGTACTAGGCCCAAATTTACTGAAAATCAAATTTTAACAGATTTGTGGAAGCTTAATATACAGTAATTAATATCCAGCATAACTGCTCAGAAATAACTGTTGAAAATAGAATTTTATCCACAGGAATACCAACATCACTAAAATAATCAAGGTTGAAGCTACTTATTCATTTATGAAACAACATAATGTAGGATCACATTCAATGCCGGGACTGAAATTTGTGCTCATCAGACCACGAAATACTGTGACGATATTACTGCACAGGTGAAGAGAAACTGAACTCCGGAAGCTAGCTTTTATTTATTTATTTATTTTTATTATTGGCTAAAGTGCCTTTTAGTCCTTTTTCTGATTATACCAACAAAAGAACAAAGAATGATCTAAATACTGGCAAAGAATGTTTTAACCCATGTTCCCGTCAAAGGGAAACAAATTGCTCTGCCCTTATCTCTGAAAGGAGATCCAGGCTCAGAGTAGCTTGGCCTCCTGCGAGGATGTGCCCAGTACCAAAAAGAAGAACTCCAGAGTGAAAAGGAAAACCATTTAGCTTTGTGATTATTTTTATTGCCTGCTAAATCCCTTTTCACGTCAGGCACTCGCATGTTGGCATTTATTGACCTAACTGGTTACAATTTCTCTCCCTTTTTAAGAAGGTGACAAATAAACCTCAGCTCTCTTCGCATGCATCTCGCCACCATTTTGAAAGATAAGACACAGCCCCTCCTGCAGGATGAGGGCTCAGGTGTTTGGCAACCAAATGCCAGAAGAGAGAGCACATGGGCTGGAGAGCAGGAGGAGCAGCAGTGAGAGTGGTGCCTCATCACGACCTGCCCTCAGAAGGAAAGTGCAGAGCCCCTGTGAAACTCCTCTGCATTGGCGGTTGCCATTTTGGTCTTCTGTTGGCTTCTCTCAGTGTTTTGTCCCATTTCTCAGCCTGTTTCCTACTCTGGAAAGAGACTGCAGTACATTGAGCAGCCCTGCAGACCTGAAGTCCTCCAATTATAGCAATGCAGGTTGGATAGCAGGCAGCTCTGACAAAGCAATGGATCTGCACACCTTACATAGATGGATCCCTGGTTGTGATGTGGGAAGATCCTACCCTACCTTCCCTGAGACAAACCTCATTCCTGAAACACCCCAGGTTCAATCATAGAATCATAGAATTGCCTAGGTTGGAGGAGACCTTAAAGATCATCATGGACTAGATGATCCTAACCCCGACAAAAACACTAAACCATATACCCGATAACCCTCTCTGTGAAGAAATGTTTCCTAATATCCAATCTAAACCTCCACTGGCTCAACTTGAGGCCATTGCCCCTTGTCCTATCTCCTGTGACCTGGGAGACGTGACTGACCCCCACCTCTCTACATCCCCCTTCAGATAGTTATAAAGCATGATAAGGTCTCCCCTCAGCCTCCTCTTCCTCAGACTAAACAGCCCCAGCTCCCTCAGCCTCTCCTCATAAGACTTACTCTCCAGACCCCTCACCAGCTTCGTTGCCCTTCTCTGGACCCGCTCCAGCACCTCAATGTCTTTTTTGTGGTAAGGGGCCCAAAACTGGATACAGTACTCGAGGTGAGGTCTCACCAGTGCCAAGTACAGGGGGATAATGACCTCTCGGGTCCTACACACCATGCTGTTCCTGATACAGGCCAGGATGCTGTTGGCCTTCTTGGACACCTGGGCAAAACTGCTGACTCGTGTTGAGACGACAGTCGACCAACACCCCCACGTCCTTTTCCACCAGGCAATTCCACCAGCAACCTTATCAGATGGCCTACAACGGATTTCAAAATGAAAATTAAATCCCAGTTTATCTTGCATCAAAACAACATCCTTATTGTTCTGCTCAGCTCCAACGACCTCATACCATGCTAACACCTTCACTTGTCATTGCAATAGGGGCAGAAAGTGGCATTTCTTTACTACATAAAAATATACAAGCAAGAGACACTCATAACAACAGACAAATGATTCAATGTCTGAAGCCAGCCCGCTCCACCAGTTACATTCATGGAATTGTACTGGGTAGGTAACAGAAACGTGAAGCCATGTTTCTGGCTTTTAGGAAACAACGTACCTTTTAAACACAGGCCACTTATTTTAAAATGGTCTTTGAACAAAATATGACTGCTTGGATCAAGAGTATTTCAACTTATTTTTTTTCAGTTTCCTTGTTTGTTTTCTCTTTTTTTTTTGGCAGAAATGTTTGTAATCAATAAGTATTTCATAAAGCAAAAATTATTTCAGATAGGAGGGAAATTTCAAATCTCCAGCTGGCCTATTAATCATAAAAATCTGAAAAACCTAAACTTTGGGTCAATTGTTCGCTGTGCGGGAGAAGCAAAAAGATTGCTGTAATATCATGTTTTCTTCCATCTTTCACTCATCTTTCAAAACTCGGATGTGAATGGATTTTACTCCTCTCAAAGCCTCTCCCCTTTAAATGCTTGTTGTCTCTACCACTGATCAAGTTTCTGAGAAATGACTTTATGTAAGAGATTGAGCAAGATAAAGTTGCCACATTTCGTTTTATCTTTTTGCTTGAATTATTAGGACTTAAAGTTGTGGTGACAAGACTGCTACCCTCTAATAGGCCTTGTTGCCATGGGAGTGGGATTTTTGAAAGGAACAAGGCCCATGGCCACCAAGACCTTTTTTGCTATTATTTCCATCCTCGGCCAACACAGAAATCCTTAGTCACAGACGGGAAAATGCAGTGTAGTATACACGGTAACACTTGCTGACAGTGAAAAACAAAAGGAGTGGAAACTAATACTGCAGAAAGCTGAATTGCATCACAGCCTACTAGCAAAAGCATTTCTCTTCTGTAAAAGAAATGCTTTGTGCATCCAAACAATCCCCTTGCTCTGGGTCTCTTTGGAGATAAAAAGGAAAGAGGGCTGTCGTCGTACAGAGTAAGCATTTTGGAACCAACAGGAATTTATTTTCCTCTGGGAAAAGAAAAGACCATGTGGCAAAAACAGGCAAACCAGCAAAAGCCTCTGCCAGTGATCCACCAGCTCTGGTGCCTGGTCACCACCTACACCTGGAGCAGGACTAGCCACCCAGCAAGGATCAATGGGGAAGGATTGCTGTCTGTGTGGACAGGGAGACCTGCTTCTACCACCCCCATACTGAGAAATGCCTTCAGTCAAATAAAGAGTGTTTAAAGCCATCTGGTGGACTCCATCCAGAATCACCCACAGGAACGCAAAGATCAGGAGACAGGTTGTGAAAGTCTGGTGCCTTTCTGTAGGCAAATGTTTCACAGGACTAATGCCTGCGTTCAGCTAGACCTTAACTGAAGAGCTCTACCAGATACAACTCTGCAAACCGGTTTTTTGTGATGTATCATGCTCTGCATGGGTGCAGACTGGGATTTGCCTGTAGTTCAGCAAAGCACATTACATCTCTCTTACCAGAAGCCTGCAAATATAGTGTCGTGGCTGATGAAATCTCTAAGCAGTTTACCTACATGACAGATGTTCACTATTTTTTTTCCCTATTCACAGAAGCTAAAAAAGCCCAGCTTTATTAATACCTATTCTTCTATTTGAAGAAGATATTAATTCAGCTATAGTCTAAGACAAAAAAAAAATCATTAGAAAGCTAGAAAATGAGATCTCTATTGACCTTACTGAAGACAGTTATCAGTGCATTCTATCCAGCTTCTATAAAGCCAGCAAAAATCGTGTTATGCTCCTCAGGAATTTCCCATATTAAAAATGGGCTTATAAAATCACAAAAAGATTTTTGAAAGAGTGCATCAATTTCAACACGTGTGTGACATAAACAAGCACATACTATTCTAAGAAGCTGTCTTTCCAGACAAAGGAGGGAACAAAAATACACAAGCAAATCAGCTTGAAAGAGTACCTTAAACTTTAAAACACATATAATTTGGAAATGCCAGGTTGCTCTCAAAAAGTATTCTACTTGGTTTATCCAGGCAATTTTTAAATGACGGTGCACTTACTTTTCCCGAGTATTCTCAACACAACTCCAAATACGGCATTTTTATTTGAAACCAGGCAAGAAAAGATCTAATTTTTATTCCCTAGAGCTATAAGTTAAAATCCAAAAGTTCCCCAAAGAAACCATCATATTGCACACCTTTTGCAATTTTCAAATTCTTTTCAGCAAACTTCCAGGACAAGGGATCAGATGCTACCTCCCCTGTGGTGCTCTCCTGAGCAGAATGAGCTGTGCCGTACTAAGGCCATTGAAAGCCCAGCCTTGAAGCAAAGGGTGGCAAATCACCTCTGTCTCCTGTTTCTTCAAGGACCATTGCCTTGTTTGAAATTCAAGTCCCATACTTGTGACCAACGCTCCTCTGATTGTGCAGTGCATCTCCTGCGAGTACTTCAGAGGGGTAAAGGCTCCATAGGGCAGTAACACACACACTTTAGCTGGGTCTTAGGGGTGGAAGGCAGAAAAGATGCTAACTATTTAAAATTGACCAAAATATGAAGAAATTTTTTTTTTTTTTATCCCCAAGTCTGGTCCTCAGTCCTCACCTTTAAAGCTACAGCACCAAGGAGAAAACTTAATGAACCTCCTCTACTTTATTGTAGCCTTTTGGAGGATGAAAATTGTTTCCCCTAGCTGGGATAATGATCTACCTGAAATTTGAAAATATCTTTTAAATTAACAAATAGGTCAAATAACATATTATCTCAGAGGCAGGTTCATCCAGAAAGAAAGCTTAATTAATATAAAAGAAAGAAGATATTCAGTATATGCCACCTATTTATTGCAGTGCGGCTCCTTAATTCACAACTCTTACCGTTTTTGCCAGTTGCCAATGCTGCTGCTCATCAATAGAATGGAATCTATTTTTTTTTCCTTCCTATGCCCGAAAATTTACTACTACCAAAGTCCTCTGAAGTTAAATCATATACAATGGTATTACTGCAGTTTGCACCAGAAGAAATTGTTTAGGAAGCGCCAAAGGGCATAGTCCTGGAGTAGAGTTTAATGAGGCAAAATGGCTGCTTACTGGTAGCTGTTATAAGAACTGCCAGAATGTGTAAATCTGTAGGTAAATGAACTTGTTCCCTTGATGCATCTGCAGATCTTTTTGAGTTGGATAAAACCTTAATACTCTGTCTTGAGCAGCTTTTTATTTATGAACAAAAAAGTTGCATTGAAATAGCAGGCCCATTTTAAGTTGGAGAAGTGGTAGCTGATACTACAGGTCAAGCTGGATGGGTCAAGGCACCTCAGCAGCTCTGGAGAATGGGCCAGAGCAAACCTGATGGAGCAGACTCAGGAGGTGGATCTGGGTGCTCCAGGGAAGGGTCCGTGGGATTGCAGGGGTCTGCAGACAAGGAGGTTTCTTTTCCTTTCTCTCTCTACCTCCCACTAATAATATAGTCTGCTCCTGCATCTAGACCTTCTTCCTTCTCCTCTTATGTATGGGACACCACTCTTTTGCTCAGAGATGCCTGTATTTGTGTTTACACCCCTACAAAATGCTCTCTTGGTTCTCAGTCTCCAGTGCATCCCCCAGTCACTTTTAGGCATCTGCCAAGATTTTGGGAAAAGAGTTAATAAAAAAGGGATTGGGGTTAAGAGGAAAGGACCAAGTGTACTGTTAAGAGAAGGGTCAGAACCACAGGACTTTCTACTCTTGCAACCATGGGAAAGGACACGATAGCTGTCTGTGCTTGGGATAAAATGGGAAGTACTGGTATTACTATCAGCTATTATATATGTGACTAATTCATGCTTTGAGTGTACATAGGTACTCCATAATGAAACAATAAGCTGTCTTTGAACCCCTGCTTACTGTTAAATGAATGCAATGTGTAGTCAAAAAGCGTAAACAGGAAGACTAGGTGTTAGAAGGCAAAATAATTCTGATGACTGTCATAAATCTATTTTCAGAATATTTAAAAAATATTCAAGCAGAATAAATTTTCTAAATAATGACAAAGCGAATCAAATAAATTAGACTTGTCACATAGATAAGTCACTCAAAATAAATCACTCAAAACTTACTAAAGAAGGATGCATATTTAAGAATTAAAAGATTGTATAGGGAATTGAGGGCTGGAAAGTACTCATATTCACTAGCTAATGAACACCACAGTTCTCAATTACTTTTCTTCTAGCTACAAAGAAAAATATTAATTAATTTCCTAGAACACCTGTGCATACAGTATTATTCCTTATATACACAACATTTTTCTTCATGCTAAATGATGTATTTCATATTAGAAATACTTGCTAATATCAACAAAGTGATAGCAGTTTTCTTGAGAGGCTCTGGGAGGTGCCTCTGGTTCTCTAATCCTAAATTACATAGACATCACTTCAATTTAATTTATGTAGGAGAAATGTCAAGTGTCCATGAGACTGGACCTCCTGGGAAGCATTCAGAAATGTAGATGTACGGCCCACGCCTGTTCCTATTTAATCACATACATCCTCAGAAACAAAGACTTGAAACCAAGTAGGGATATTCTCTTGACCCTCACCTTTTTCCAGGCATTTACTTTGGAATTGCCTTCAAGTTTAGCGCTCGACTTACATTTATTATCAGTCTTCTAAGGCAGTTTCATAGGGAACTGGATATAGCACTTTGTAAAGAAAATTGTCAGGCAGACATCTTTATAAGTGTCAGTATACTAAATTCCACTGCTATTTCCAGCTATGCTCAGGTGGCAGAATGTTTATACCAGCCTCTTCCTCATGGACCCCGTGTGCCTCCCATGCAAGTAAACAGCTAAACAGATCCACATTTCCATCTTACCTCCTGCCTCCACACCCCTACAAGCACGTGTTTTTTTACACCGACTTTCTTCTTTTCTCTGAGGGGATGGTGTACTGGGGGGAAGCACAAATAAAAAGCCATGGTCTTTAAATTTGATTTGAAGGTGGCAAGTTTTGTGGTGGTTTTGATCTCCTCCAGGCATTCCATAATCGTGGGCCAAGTTGCCTAGAGATCTTTGTCTCCCCCACTTCCAAGTCTCTCTGTTGTGGCTGACAGATCCATTGTTTTGGAAGCATGTAGCTGTCATGGGAGGTCATGATCTCCCAGGCGTGAGGCAGTCCCTTCCCTACTTTGGGTTGGGCTTTGAAGATAAAAATGGTAAATTTGAACTTGGGCGTGAGTGCGTTTGATAGAAAGCCTGCACTTTTGCTCCTTGAAAGCATGTGCCAGTCGGCAGTGGGCATCGCAACAGCAAACCACAGATTATGATGATTGCTATTAACATTGTGGCTTAATAGACAAATTCAGCTGGGTCAGAGCCCATAGTGCCTGGGATAGTGCAAGCATGTAGTAAGGGGCAATTGCTTAGCCAAAGCACTTATATTTGACCTTTACATTCCTTCTGTTGCATCCTCTCACTTGTCACCAAAAATGCCTGCGGTGACATCAGTGTCATGTCTTGCAAATTTAATCTGATGAATAAAAACTCTAAATTCCTGAAAGTGAACCCTGTGCAAATCACTTAGAAATATCGATGTGAGGCTCATGCCTGCTTCTATATGGTAAAGTTGAATTTTAAAAAGGCAAACGTACCAACCATTACAATGATGGTGTGGACTCTGTGTCTTCCTACATTGTATCTGTAACATGCCCTGAAATGGTATGTATTACTTCCCTCTGCAAAGGGGGGATAAATATAAATATGGGCAACGTTTGCTAGCACTAAACTAACAGGCACATGCTCAGTTGATGCTGATGGAGCCCGCCCTTATGGTTTTCTCAGTAACCATGCCTGCTGGTTGCAGGGACAACTAAGTTGTCATGCAACTTCAAATTTTATTATTTTATTTTATTTTTTTTCCCCTTCCCGCACTGATGCTCTGTCATCTCTGGGTACCAGCAGAGTGGATTAGAGCTGCCTGTCAGCTTTCTCTGCCTGCGCGGGCTCACAGAATAGCCTGGGCTCATGGCGCGCTGGCCCTGCTCCGGCTCCTCTTGGCAGAGACATAAGCTCTGGTTTCTGGCAGTGCACCCCCCCTGGCACACGACAGATGTGGAGCTGCCCTTGCCCTGGTGCAGCTGGGTAGCCTAACAACGGGACTGGCCGAGTGTTTGCCCAGCTTTTTCTGCTGTTACACTGGAAGAGGAATAAAAGCATCTCTATAGCAGTATATCAGCACCCACGCAGCCACATTGGAGTTAAACACAGCAAGACAAATACGGAGAAATTCTACAAGGTTAAAAACAAACAAACAAACAAACAAAACAACCAAAAAAACCTAAAACCCACATTTAAAAGCAACAAAGTTATGTTGGCTCAAAAACTGGTTAATGCTGCCTGCACCCAGCACCACATGCCTGCTCCCCAGCCTGCGCGGCAGCTCAGGCTTCCCTGAATGCTCACCCTCCGTCAGACAAGGGGAGGACTGGAAAAAAAAAAAGCAAGCTGTGCTCCAGCCTGCTCCGAGCCACCTGAAGGGCACTGCAAGACAGTTCCTCCTCTGGCACTGTCACACCTGAAAGCTGCTGCATCCCTGCTTTCAATAGACTCGCCTAAATGTAGACACTGCTGGAAAGGCAACCTGTTGCTGGCCTGTTATCTCAACAGGCACATCTTCATGGAGGGCAGGGGTGCCACGCTCAGGCTGTGCAGGGGGCTGTCAGCCTTGTGGCACAGGACGTTGCTGCCTGCTACCGCACCAGAAGGGGCTTTGGGAAGGAGCTGGACACTAAAAACCCTTTGTGTCCTCAATTGTGCCCTGAACTGCAGAGTACAAAGGTCAGTCTCCCTCAGCCAGGTAGCACTGCTGCGTTTTGAAGCTACATTGTCTGCTCTCACACCAGACAGACTCAGACATTTAATTACGGTGGGTAAATGCGGTCATCTCAAGGAGCAGTTTGGGTGAATCAGGAGGAAAGGAACTTTATTGCCATACATCCCTTGTCCTCCTGTAAAAAGTTATATTTAGCTAAGCTGCCAGCCACTACTTACTGACATGGTTTACAAAATCCATAGATAAGTTGTCATTTGGAGATGGAAGTTTTGTTAATCATATTAAAGCCAGAACAAACAAGGCACTGTATCATTCAACCTCGCCAAGAAGATGTACATGGAAGATGTTGGAGATAGAGGTATTCCAAAGTGCTGAAGGAAGCCTTACCAAGACAACTAAAGCCTCCAGGGAGGAGTACTTGCTAAGCTTTTTGAGAATGCACAATGGTTTTTAACAAGGGTGAACATTTTATGGTGCTTCCCCTTCCTCAAATGCATTTCTGCATAGAGGGAGTTATTCCCACAAAGCCTGGAGTGTTTTTCCCTCACCAGGCAGTGTTTGAAGATGAGCCTGCTTGGGATGAGGCAGCATCCCACAAGTGAAATTTGAAATTACTACAGAAGGTATTCATGGAAATATGAAACCTTAAAAAAAAAAAACCACACAACAAAAGCAAAACCAAAAACCAAACCGATCCTTTGGCTCTTCTCAAGAGAAGGGGAATAACACAGCTTGTGCCCATCTTTGCTTGCATCAGTATCTCCCAGGCATGAACTTCTCTGCTTTTTCCTTCTGACATTTTCTGCTTGTACAGAACAGAAGTATTAGTATCTACAAGTACAGTAAGAAGTAAAGAAACACTGGTAAAAAATTAATAGCTTACAAAGCTGAATTGTTTAATGTAAAAACTGTCATTCTTATTTTTATTTCAACCAGATCAGGTGATTTTTTTCTTTTTTAGGTTAAAAAAGGGATTGGTACAGAGTTTTAGATTTTAAAAATTAAAATTCATCCATTATTCAAGTGACTATTTATTTGATCGGTAACACTCCTTGGAAGCTACTTCATCGCATTATCATAGTTTCTATTTTGTAATCATGTCTTCTCCTGCTCTTTTATTGTACGGGATCCTCCAAAAAGCTTTGGGTAGCCTGGGGTACAGACTCTTCCAGATGTGGGAGAAGACAGGAATTATCACCCAGCAATGAACAGGACCCTGAACACCAGGGAAAGAGTCCACATATCAGTGGTTGAAGGACACGGACTAACTGTGGTGGAGAAGTGGGGAAAAGAAACCTTACACAGAGGAGATGATGCCTTTTGTGATATCCTCATGTGCAAACAAAGGGACCAGGAGAGCGGGGAGAGCTCTCAGCTACAGCTTCCAGTGACCCACTTGCTCTGGCGGGCCTGAATTTGTTGACCTTCAGCATCTAATTCAAATGTTAACTAAACACTTAGTCTGTGCACGAGGAGGATGTTTGCAGAACTTTGTCTTCTGATTTTTTTATTTTGCCATTTTTATTCAGTTCAGTCTCTTCGGGTTTATATCATGAGAACTTGCGAAGAACCAAAACTGACTGGTTGCAGTGCAAAAAGAGAACACGAAAAAGTAACTTCTTCGGAGCAGAGATGGGGAACAGGGAGTCTTGAGTGCTATGGGAGAGGAATTGCAGAAAAAGAGTAGCTCAAATCTGAACCACAATAGCTCGATTGTTAAGGGAATAACCAACTCAGTCCTCGCCTCAGCTTAATGAACATTCAATGCAAAAATAATTTTCATAGGTAAAGTCAAACGACGCCAATTCTTTGAGAAGCAAGCTGGGATGAGAGGAAATGAGCTCACCTGACAAAGTACAGCAGAGAGTCAAAATAACAAATGAAAGAGGGGAACCCGCCCTCATCAGGGGAGATCAGGAGAGATCTGTCAGAAAGACCAATATCCCGAACGTCTGTTTTTTCAGTTGTTGATATCTTTTCTGTATCTTTCTTTTTTTTAAAAAAAAATATTGCTGTTAAAGCCAGGAGTGCTTAGGAGTTTTTCATCCCTAAAACTCAAAGCAGACAAAATGCTTTCTCCCCTTTAAATGGAGGGGAAAGTGATGCACAGGTGCAGTCATTTGTTCAAGGTCCCCCAAGGAAGTCACTGACAAAGTCAATTAACATCTTGTCTGCTCGACCACCGTGCCCTGCAGAGAAGGCGCTTCTATGTGATGTGGGTCAAATTCATTGCATGAGCCATACACGCAGATATTTTAAGTATATTCCTCAAAAAAGCGGGTAAAGTACAGATAACTTTATTTCCAATTATTCCAAAACTTCACCCTAGCTCAGAGCTTCATCCTGTGCCAGTGTTTCACGATCATATGTTACATTTATGTAGACGTATATACCTCCCCATATAATATACTGATGATGCGATATTTCCATTGTTAAGCTGTCAGCAAAACATTGACCTTTGCTCCTTCCAAGACAAACTTTGCTGTCAATCAAAAGCTGGTTATACACGGATATGACATTAGACCTACAAATACCAATCTTGTTGATGGACAGCTCATCTGCAATGACTCTCTTTTCAAACTGCCCAGAGTTTCAAGCCTTGAACAGCCAACTAACCACACTGCTCTATAATTGCATACTTGAACAAATACATTTCATAGTCATACGGCCTGTAAGTTTCCCCAAAGGAAAGAAGCAAACTGGAGAGCATCTGGGACTACACCTGAAAAGCAGGGGAAGCAGAGAAACAGTGCAAAAAAACAGCTGAAGGTTTGAGAGCGCTCCCCCCCTCCTCACCTAAGAGAGCTGAGACTTAAACTGGGAAATTTTCAGCACGTTGTTTTTAGCAACTATGAGTTTAGAAAAAAAAGCAAACAAACAAAAAACCCCCCATACAACACCAAAATATAAGATAAATAGTAAAATAATTTAGATCACAAAAAATAATTGATTTCTGAACCGAGAGTCAGTGACAAAAATTAAAGTCATGTTGGGACTACTGTGTTTGTTTCCTGCTGTACCATTCATATGCTCTTACCTTTCTTATAACCAGAAAGGCTTCAGTTAACTTGACAGCAGTTGTTTAGGCACCTTACTTTCAAAGCTCCAGTGAAGTGCAGCACCACAGAGGTCCAAGCAGCAGTATCTGTTCAGTCCTGGCCAACAGGACTCCTCTAAGGAGGATGGCTCTACATGTGTGGGGTACTGAATGATGAAGGAGCACATTTATCAAGGACCCTCTCAGAGGCTCACATCAATATCATTTACATGTGCCAAGACCATTTAGTCTCATGGTTTCCTTTGGAGAGCTAAGGATTTCCTTAGGTGCATTGGGATTTGGAAGTGGATTATTTCTTAAGAGTCCAGTGTAGCTTTCTTTTCTCTTTTTTTTCTTTGTCTTTCTCACACATACTCCCTTAGCTCTAACTGGAGTCCAAGCCCCAAAGCTATGGGAAAGGGAAACCTCTAGAAAACAGAACACAGCTTGCTGATTTGCTTTTCCCCCACTTCTGCCACCTTTGCAAAGGCAAACATATTTTTTTCTGTGCTAATGAGATTTCTCTAAGTGCAGGGTAAAGACAACACTCCTTAGATTTACATAGGAAGAATGAGTGTTCTTGGGCTTTCCAGAGAATAAAGGATTTGGGTTTTGTGGAAGTCTGTGAAGCTAAACCATTTCCTTGCACTGCAGGAGCTTTGTCATTGCTGAGTACAAAGACACTACCACCCTTGGTCAAAATCTGGAGTGCAATGAACAGGGATTCTCTGAAGTTGCTTAAGTTTTAACTCGATACTGCCTTTGTGAAGGTTTTATGAAACCGATAAGAAACTGGATTTCGGAACAGTCATTGTTACATTAGTGCAGTTTTTTGTTGTATAAAGTATAAAGTTGAGAAGTGCTGGGTGCTCTTTGACATTAGGAGATGCATCCCTGTTTCTGTGCAAGGCAACAAAAAACATGTTTGATCAGACTCAGGTCGAGGAGCAGACTCAGGTAGAGCCAGGTGGCTTGCAGGACAGATTTCTAAAACCTACCCCAGATGCTTAGCCACAGGGCTCCTCCATTCACACTTCTTTCTTTTCTGCAAACCTCTTCTCAAAAAAATTAAAAAAAATCAAAGAAGATAGAGTCTACAGTATTCATCAGGGCCACACCATAGGTCTATGATTTACAGATCCTGTAATTTAGAAGACAAGAGAGACAGTATTTAAAACAGAATTAAAAAAAGAAGTAAATATTATGTTATTCTACATTTATCACCCATAATGCTATAGAAACACACTGTAAGCAGCAGTGTTTTGGTGTAACACCAGAGAAGATTCCCTTTCACTAAACAAAATGTTTTGAATTAATGGAAGTTCCTGATGAGAATTAAGAACTATACCCCTCAAGGAATCCAAAACAAAAAGAAGTTGAACCCACAGAATGCCATACCTGAAAAATATTTCAGAGTCAAAGTGTTGTTGATTTTATGGGTGTCACTTTCAGATTTGGGAAATTACAGGCACCGTGATAAATATTTCAGGCAGTTGATTACAATGAAAAGTAATTAACCCAGCTACAACAACAGGTGTTGTATGGGGAAATGCTGGCTTTTATCATGAAGTTGTGGGTGCATGTGCTAAGTGCGTTCATCATTTTCTCTTTTCTTTTATTCAGAGAATGCCCTGGGGAAAGTATTCCAGTGCCAGCATTTATAGGATATAATGAAACCCCATTAAATATGTATCTGACTGCTAACAACTGTGTAGAGAAAGAATAACTTAACTATGGTTATGTAAGGCTGCCCATGCAACCAGCTTTGGTGGTAGTAGTCCTGTCTGATCTCATTTACCCTATAATTAACTGCTGGTTTTGAGTTGAGGGAGAGAACTGCTATTTTTTGTGTCGCTCTATTTAATTTTCTAATTAGCAGACACCTACAACAGGATTCAAAGATCTTTAACAGAGATAGTCCAAAACAGTCCTAAGTACGAACATGGCTGTCTGTAAATAATTAGGGAAAAAATATTAAGAGTGCAAAATAATAGATGTTTGGGGACCTAGCACATAGCACACGTGGGGGTTTGAGTGTTGTTACACTTGTTCACTTGGAGCCCGCTGCTGAGAGCCATGCTCAGCCACAGACTCAGGGACCTGGAAGGGGAGGACACTCAAGTCACTCTCAGAATTGGACTTGGGGTTTTTTCAATTCTCTTTTCCTGCAGAAAATAGAAAATCTGCCAATTGACCGATTGCAATCTTCCCTCCACCCCCTCTCCCAAAATAATACAAAATACATGCAGAAGCTTCACTCTCCCCCTCCCGTCTGTATTTGGAAGGAGGTGTAGGAGCTGCATGTCTGCTTTTCCTGGCTTCCTCTAACCTGATATAACCTTCTCCAGGCTCTGAGGGTCTTGAACAGAAGATGAAGAACAGGTAACAAGCAAGCCAGGTGAGCTGCTCCTGCACAACAGCGAGGGGGAAACAACAGTGGGTTTTCTGATCTAACTTTTCTTTTCTCTTCCAGATAAAAAGACCCCCATCCTTTGTTGGGTTTTGGTGGGGTTTTTTTGTTGTTATTGTTTTGTTTTGTTGGCTTTTTTTCAAGAAATGTCTTGAACTGCCTCAACTGGTGTGTGATTGACAATGGGTCAGCTCAGCATTTCAGTACAGGGCATCTTCTGTGTGCACAGACTCCTCACAGCCCATGGGAAGAGGAAAAGTCCTGACTCTTCAGGGAGGGGATGGAGGAGAGAAACACATATATTCAGCACTGGTGAGCTGCAAACCCTCTGAGCTTGTAAACTTTGCATTTTCTTTCCCCTTCACAGTTTATTTCTCATAAGGACTACACAGCAACACGGAAAAAAAAAAAAAAAAAAAACCAAACCACAAACATTGGTATAGATTGCTATGATTTTCCTCACCAATAATAAACTTAGCTGCATACATTCGCTAAGGAAAATGGCAAAGAAATAACAGTTATGACAGCACTTGTTACTTTTCTCCAGCAGGAATAGATATGGGGGATGTGTTTGCAAGGCAGGTTGGTTTGTCTAAAGATAAACAAAGTTGTCTCTCTTAAGCCAGTTACATGATTTACGAGGGAAGACTTTTCAGTCTCTAAACAGCCTTAACAGCCTCTAAACATGCTCATAAAGTGTAATGTTCCTCCCATCTGAGGCTGCATGAGTTCAAAAGTCACCTCCCACTTGTGCAGAGATCACTGCTGCCTCATAAACCGTGAATTTACGGGGAATAGGTTACATCCACTGACCCTCACAGAGAAAAGCCGAACCTGACATTAATTATTTAATATCTTACTGACAAATGTAGCTCAGAACAAAAAAAAAAATATTTGACTCTGAGCATTTGTAAGTCTGAGCTTTCGGGTTTGGGTTGGACGTTTAAGATTGCAGAGAATTTGGGGGGGTTTTTTGGGGTGCCTGCCATGTTATTTCCCATGACCAAATACTGACACAAGCATCTTACTGAGAAGACAGAGACATTTTCCTTATCACAGATGTAAAGCAGTTTAAAAAAGCATCCAATCGCATGAGAAGAAAATGACTGCTTATGGTGGCTTCAAGCCTCCGTATTGCAGAGCAGTCTTAGGCAGGTTGAAAAAGAAAGGGCAGACAACTCAAGGTGGACAAAAAATATATTTGAAGGTAAAAGGCCCATTGCCACTAGCAGATTTGGGTTTCGGCATTAAGTGCCTCTGCTAAACCTGCTCCCTAGGCGGTGACAAGCAGCTTGCAATCCAAACACGTTTATCTGTCAGAAAAAGCCTTCTCAGGAAGGCCATGCCTCGACATCTCAAGATTGCCAGATAACAGGCCTTATTTAAATTATCAGTCAGAGGGTTGTTTATCCCAATATTCAGTAATGCCACATCGGTGTGTACGTGCACACGCACACCACACATGTGCCAAAAACAGTCTTTTTTCTGGCACTGGGAGTCTTTCCCTCGCTGAAATATTCCTGCACTGACAGAGGCAGAACGACTTTGCCTGGGCAGCTGTGCCCTTCCCCAGCCCGTCAGTGCAGGTCCCACCAGCCTCATGCTCTGCACATACCATCACATCGTTGGTGTCCCCGGCGTGCCCGGGGCTGCCCCTGCTCGCCCAGCTCTCCAGAAACCTGCTACCCCACAGGGAGCAGCAAGAAACTCAGCTGCAGGAAAGCAGCTCTCTTTGTTCAACCACATTCAAATGGTCCCGCTGGACGGGAAGGATGGATGCTCCCTGGAAAGGCCCCACCTGCCTAGCATCTCCCACAGTCAAGACCAGTTTGTGCCACAAGAATTATGGCCTTATGCACAGTTCTGCCCAGAGGTTTCTGTGAGCATGGAAGGGGAGCCTACTCACCCTCACATAATAACCAGTTGGGATGGTAAATATATTTTTCACTTCTTTTTCAAAAAGACATACATTAAAATTAAACCTGTCATCAAGAAAACTAATTTCACTTGGAAAGCAAAGTAGCTAGAACAGTAGGCAAGTGCCAAGTAGCTGTTGAAGAAACTCCATGTTTGGAAGCTAGTAAAAGCCAAGCAAATTAATATCTTTGGAGAGATTTTCCTCCCCATTTTATAAAAGAAAAAGCTACAAAGATTTTACCTAGTGTCTCTTTTAGTATTACACATTGCATAATTCTGTTCAGTTTTCCAATTTTTCTTTGGAAAAAGCACAGTCCCAAGTGTGATATCTGGCAAGAGCTTGAGAAATAGCAAGGCCAAGCATCTTCAGCTGTAGCTTCTCCTGCCATACATGCAAAAGTCCACCTGACCTGACCACTGAAAAACTTTTTGCTTGTAAAAATTCAAGTTGTTGACAGATGCTCTCTCTGAGCTACTGAAAGGATGCCGCTCCCCGCAGCTCTAGGGACTAAATAATCCTGAGGAGGTTTTCCTGCAGCTGCAACCCTGGGCAGAGGAGCTGAGGGCAAGGAGACCATGCTTGCTTACACTGCTGCCTCTCAAAAAGCAGGGAGGATGGCAACAAAGACAGTTGGAACAACAGGATGGGAGAGGGGAAGCTGGTCAAGCACAGGAGGAGCTGGGCTGCTGCAAGGGTGAACAGTGAAGTCCTGGCAGACAGCTTCACACACACGAATCTCAACACTTCCCTGGTGGCCACAGTGACTTCTGAACCCTGAGAACAGTATGGACTTGTAGCCGTCTGTAACAACAGTTTCCTTCCAGCTTGAGATCTAACTACTGTTGCCCATAACCCATTAGCTCAAGTCACAGAAGGATGGCCAACACAAGTGTTAACATGAAGAGACACAACAGAAACTGTAGTTTTCTTTACTAACAACTTAGAAAAATGAAATGCAGAAATCACAATAAAGGCATTTGAGGGTGCCACATCACAGCCTAAAAATGTAGGAAATACTAGAATTGAAATTGCTGTTACAAAACATACTGCAATACCTCCTTTAGTTATGTTAGCAAAGACTTTTTTTTCCTCGCTGCAGGATAATTACTTCACTCAATGCACTCAGGGAACAAATCAGGATTGTGTATCAAGAAAGGACGTTGCCTGTCTCAAGGGTTACAGAAGTTACAGGTCTAGAGAGCAGTCAAGGAGTGGCAGAGGGGCCTTGCACTTCAGAAGAAGCACTGGAGAGAGTCTTTCCCAGATTATGGAAGAATCTTCTGCTATATGCGTGTTCGACACTGGTGGGCAAGGAACATAGCCAGATTCTTCACCAGTGGGATGTAATTTCTGTTCCTCTTGGAGAACCCTACTTCTGAAAAGCTGAGTAGCTGAAGAGACAATAGGTGTGAAGGCTGCTATAGGACTATAAGCAACTTGGACTGACCACCCCAAGTTAGTCCAGACTAAAATCTCATGATTTTTCTTCATGCTTCCACCTCCCCAAAAAAACCCCAAACACTCCACCCTTCTGTCTTATGCTAAAGAGTAATCCTGGAGTTAAACTGGTATCTCTGAAGCACTCAATATACTGAAAAAAAACCAAAACACAACCTTGCAGAAAAAAAAAAACATGGCAAATAAAATGTTTTGTGTACAGAGTAGGATGTAAAGTGTGTACAGTAAGTTAAGTAAGGGGCCAACTGGACCACACATTCTTATTCAATACATACTCTCACAACAGCAAATCACCCAGCAAATTAATTAACTGATATTGGCATCTTTTTCAGAAGAACAATACTCCATGATAAAGTAATTGACAAAAATTAAAATCTGATATTTATATTATATAAATATATATTATATATAATATATACTACGTATATTTGTTATATATAATATATATTGCGTATATTATATATCAATAGATAATATATATTTATATATATTATATATAATATATAAAATATTTATCTGATAGACAGCCTTTGAGAATGGATGCTCATGACAAAAATTAGTCTATTACTTCTGAAACTTCTTTGTCTTTCTGAAATCTTTGTCTTTCCAACTTTTACATTGTTTACAAAAATACTTGAGTTATGCACAAAAAGTAACCATCAATGAGTGCACAGAACAACCTTCAGAGTGATGCATCTGCTCAGCTCCTGCACACAACGAGGGTTATATTTCTTCTGCCACAGAAGAACTAACTGCCACGAGACTGCAGAACACAGTTCTGTTTTGAGAGTGGTTTTAGACATCAATTTATTTCTAAAGAGATCCCTTTTGGGCTGCCTTTAACTAATTAAAAAAAAAAAAATTAAAAATCAGATTACTTCCTTTTGCCCAGGCTCTATTTTTTATTCTTTAGAAAAAGAAAAATAAAAATCAATAAGCTGACAAGCAATTCTTTTGTGATATGGACTCTAAGCCACAGCGTAGCCAGGCAGCAGGCACAGAATTTGTGGTACAAGCTGTCAAGAGATGCTGAAAGTGCAGCCTTGGCAAAATAAAGGTTTGAGGGAATCTATCGGTAGTATTATTTACAGACAGGACAGCTGTGCCGGTGACTGAAGTAAAACACCCTGACTAAATATAATCTGAAGCCAGAGATAAGTAAGTGTTTCAAAGCTGTGTCCCTACAAGAGGCACATGTTTAGCTTTTTATGCATCACAATGGATGTCCCACGTGAACTTTTTTCTTCTTCAGGTTTCCTTCAGCCCCCGACTGTCCCTGTCACCCTGTGCCAGATGGGAAGTGAGAGCTAAGCCGATCCACCTCTTTGTGGTGGAAACCCCCCGAGCTTCGGCTACAGGTTACTGAAGCCTTCATGAAAAATTCAGAGCTGGTATAACAAGCTTGCTGAAAGTAAAATGTGTGTCACATTATCCACCCTCTCTTTTTGCTAGTGCTGAACTACTGTCGCCGAAGAGGTAGAAAACATGCCTGGAACAAACTCGTACAGGGATATAGAGGCAAAAACAAGCATCCTGCTTTCACCCTTTTAGTTTAGCTGTAATATTAATATTCTGTAAAAACGAAGGATCAATAAAAGAATAGAGAAAATTGATTTATAGAAACGCATAGGGAAAGGGGACACTGAAAACTGCCAAGCTGCTGAAAAGATTGGGATGTCAAAGTATTTTGTGCCTTTTTCACTAGCTAAGCCTTTAAGGTTCTTATGCATTAGATGTCATTTAAAAGTGGTAATATACCACTTAGTTTCAAAAGCTTATTTCAGGTGCTCGATTCAGTGCCTTTTAAGGGTGTGATTTGCTGCAAGAGACCAAGCAAAACAGTGGAAGGCAGAATGGCCCAAGTAGAAAACAACCGTTTGGCCCAACCTTCCCATTTGTGCTTTTGCCCTGCAAGTGGGAGGGGACATAACACTCCCAGTGCTTACTGGGGGCAAGCCGGACACACGAAATACTTGAGGTGGGCTACGGAGGTAATATAAATACAGCACATGGCTCTGTTCATGTGCTCGGGGAGGTGGGGAGCAGTGTGCCCCTTTCAGCTGCCTGCACCTCACCCCTCCGAGGAGTCTGCTTCTCGCTACATACTCTGTATTTGTGTATTTGTAAGGAAAAGCACAAATGAGAGGCAGATAAAGCAGAGAGGCTCTACAGAGATATTCCCTGTTTGGGATAAACAAGGACTGTGTAGGGCATTGCTTCTTCCCTTCACAAGGTTCCAACTTCCAAGGCTTTGTCCCATATCCATTTGGCACTGGATATTTTTTCCTGAATTAAAATGGAGTCAAGCATGTCTCTAGGTGTCCTTTCATACAGTGGAGGAGAAAGCCAAAAAACACAACTGGTGCATCACGTGCCGCCTCCAATTCTGCCCTCCAGGAGAGCCCCACAACAAGCACATACCCAGCTTGCTGTGGGGGAAACAGAGTTCCAACTCTGGTCCTCTGAAGAAAATACAGTTCCTCAAAGATGCAGTTTTATCCTTCACATGGGAAAATCCCATGCAAATGACACGTGAGCAGAGATCTCCATGGTCATCTTAACACTCAACTAAAAACAGTGCTTCTTTCAGCCCTGGTGCCAACACGCGTGGCTCATTTGGGGTGATGTATACTTATTCATAGGGCTCAGGCACATCTCAGAGCCCTTGGAATCATCACAGACTCCATTCCAATGTTACGGAGGGATTATGAAACTAGCAAGTTTACAGGCAAAACAAAAACCTTACAGCAACTACACAACTTGAAAACTGATTCTCAGAAAGTAGCATTTGTAACAATTGATATAATGTGATTTCTGTTTAATCTCAGTGGAACTTCAATGTTGGGCAGAGCTTGACCCAAGTACAATGAAGAAACGGAAAATTCAGTGTCAACACACAAACTCTGCAACTTCTCACAGCACCAGTGACTCTCTTCCCAAGAGAAGCCTGTGCTGCATCCACAACCTACACAACTCACTATTACTCATGTGGGTGAGCATTGGGGTGGTTTTTTTTCCCCCTTTTGGCTTTTTAACATGCAAGTCTCCATTAAAGTGTGTCAACACCTTTGTTTTCATTTAGAAGTGCATTTACCTCAACAGTTTCAGCTCTGAGGAATAAAGTCACCTTTTTCTAAAGTGAAAATTTAGCAATAAAATTATTTCTATGCATATAAATTGTATTTATAAACAATTAGTAAGTATCAAAAAGTCTTTCCTATCGAGAGAAGTAAATATGGGGATTCAAGATAAAGATTCATGCAAAAACTTTAATGAGCTCAGAGGTTCCGTTGATAGAACTAATTAAAAATTAAAAAAAGGGGAAAAAACAGAGATCTATGCAGGAATCTTCTTATTTGCCAGAGAAGGGCAGTTGTCTCTAAGATGAAAAAACAATTGTCAGAGCTGTGCTGCAGCCTTGCACAGCAGCTTGAGTCATGACTTACAGATGTTGTATTGATGTGAAACAACCTGGGTAATCAAAGAGGTTAAAAAAAAAGTGGAAACATAACTGCAATACAGTAAGACCTTAGTATTGTTAAAAATACCAGGAGACCATTAAGGGTTTGATATAACCTGAACTCCAAGTCTAAACATCAGCTCCCACAACAGAGTCCTCTGGTGGCAGAAGGTGCATGATGAAGTTCAGGAGCATGCTTCAACTCCTAAAGCCCTCTCCTCGTGAAAGCATTATAGAAATCATCTCACATCCCCCTCTACTATGATGTTTTGTGCTTTGCTACTCATCAGGTTAAAATATTATTACCTACAGTCATAATGCAGACCAAATCAATGGAGACAAGAGTGTCACTAAGTCACCCAACATAGCTTTTATAACATTTATGTGGTAGCACATACTATACTAAACTCCAGGACTACCAGTGGATCCTAAAATTCCCATTTTATATTTAATTTGCTGCATAGAAAAGCAGGAAAAGTCAAACCCTCTTGGGAGAACAGAGCAAACCTTCAAGGTATTTTATGTGCTGTTCCCACATTTTATGTGCTGTGTCAAAGTCTCCTGCCTGGTCAGGGCAGGACAAGTGTTGAACAGAGCCTTCTCTTGGGCATTTGGGATGGTGGGAGCCAAGGTGGAGGGTACCCTTCTCCCACACCATCCCCATTAACTCTTCCCAGGGGACAGCACAGCAGAGAGGAGGCACCCAGAAGGAAGCAGTTGCAGCTGCATGATGCCCCCAGCTTTTGCTGCCTGGGGAAGAAGAGTTCAGTGGGAAGGGGTTGCAGGGGCAGCTGGGCACACAGTGGCCAGCAGATTTCAGTAGCTCTGTATAAAACACGGGACATAAGCACTCCAAATGCTTCATATCCCAGGCTCCACAGCAGGGTAAGCAGCATCCACCTCCCTCAGCCCAACTCCATCCTCCTGGTAAGAAAACAGGGGTGAGAAGGGCACGTGATGCTCCCCAACCAGGTGGTCAGCTGGGGCCCAAGGCAGCAGGTCATGCTGTAGAGTTCCTCTGCCTCCCAAGTGGGCAGCTGCACTGCCAGGCTGGGCAACCCTTAGCCCTGCCAGCTTGCCATGGCCAAGCCAGGACCCCATGTACAGCAGCAACCCCAATAGACACCCTCAATATAAACTAAGAGTTATAATGGGCATAAGAAAACAGATTCCTGGAAAGCATATCACTTCTTGTGTGCATACAGCCAACAACTAGTGTCACCCCATATCATCTATGGCAATTACTTTCTTCTGGAAAACCAGACCTTTGCCTTTATTAAACAGCATTTGGATTAAGGCATAATTACCTGACAGAATTACACACGTGCTTGGACAGCTCAGATAAAATGTTTCAGACTAAAGAGTAGCTCATGCAGATTATATGTTATTTCTACACGTGTTTCTTGCTTTTCAATTCCTTTTTTTGCCAAGAAAACCTCAACGTAACCATTTTTGCATGAATACTCACTGATAGGGCATCACATGAGACTGATATGTACACAAACTACTGAGAGCTTGTACATAGTCTCAGACACGCTGGAGAGAATACCAGTAAGACCTAAAAAAAAAAAATAAAAAAATCACATAACTACGTCTTTCTTTCTACTCACTACTTCTTCCTTTTTGCCAAACTCAGAATTCCTTTTTTAAAAAATGGGGAGAGGTGGGGGGAGAAGGTAAATAAAAATCAAAGCATTTTTTGTCCAAATCAATTCACGTTTGTGACATGGTTTTACTCAAAATTGGGGTAAAAATGCTTGCAACTGCTTCCCCAAGTTACATCATTTCTACTGATGTTTTGTAAAATTATGGCTTTTGAAGTCATACCCATCATACCCAATGCTTTCATGACATACTGGTGCAATTACCTTAATGAAAATGATTAATAATTCACTCGTGTTTTCTTTTATGGTATAGGGAGGTTTGTGACAGTTATGAATAACATTCAGTTTTGTTTGCTAAGGATTTTTTCCTTATTTCCACCTATCTCTATTATCTTACAACCTAATCCTCTGCCTGGCTGCTTTTACACTCCCTCATTGTTTACAAAATGAATAATTAATGGCTGATAACCTGCAGCCAAATACCTCCCACCCTATTTCTCCCGCTTGGTCTATGACATTTTCTAGTTTATTCCAGCAGCTTGGTTTACAGGCCTTGATATCACTTACATGTTTGAAAGAAAGAAATGGGAGCAAATAAAAGTGTAAGAAGGTGAAAGTTCACATTAACACGAGCTATAATATTTATCTATTTGTAGGTTGGTTTTGCAGGGTGTGTTACAGAGCAAAATTAAATACTTCTAGCCTTATCTTTATAAATTAATTTGAAAAAATGCAAAGAACATTTAAATCAACAAGAAAAAAATCACTGCAAATGCCTTGACTGGTTTCTAAAATGTTTCTCCTGTCTTCCACCACCAACCTGTCATCCCTGTCCATCAGGGCATCTTCCCAGCATCTACAAATGCTACTTGAGTTCTCCACCCCTCGTGGCTCAGCAAAACACTGGTGTCCACTTACCACTCCTATTATAGTATTTTGTCAGTCAATGCACAAACATCAAAAAATTATTTCCTCCCCAACCAGCAAGTGACAGTTTACAAAAGTCTATGAAGCAGAGCCATCTCACAGGCAGGCACAGCACTCCATGCAGGGAGGACACTTCCCTGTGGTGGCCCGGACTTCTGAAGACACATTTTTAGTTTAGCTTTTCAGCTCAGCATCTCAACTAAGACCTGGCCCTCTTCTTTCTTCCATTACTTTGCATTAGCAGCAGTCATGTTTGAATTGCCTGTGGGCATTGGAGACCAGGTGCTGGCTCTCAGTGTGTCCTAGGTGTGTTCCTCAACACCTGCACATGGAAGTTCAAGTTGTCCAAACTGCAGGTGAACAAAAAAAAAAAATAAATAGTATGTGTAATGCAGACTAAGCATGCCACGAAATTCAAATATTGGGCATCCATTTTTCTTTTACAAGCTGAAGTTGCATACATTTCTTTTGGCATTAAAGAGGCTCCCAAACTTCGTCTACAGCTGTAACCAGGAGCATTCAGATATTGCACTAGCAATGAGTACACATCAGCCTACTTTAAAACAACTGGCACTGGCTTTTGTGTACAGAGTAGTGCTGATGAACTTCATATTGTTCACACAATATCCATTAGTTTGGGATTTTATGAGCCAAAACAGTAAAGTATGTGTTCTTGGTGTTGCTGATGGTGCAAAAAGTGTAAGACAATGCATCTCTGCAGTTGTCCCACTGATATAAATCACATAAACAAAGCCTGTTCATATTGTTAATCTATATATAATTAAACGCATCACATACTATAATCTTATCAACAAAGAGAACATGATAAAACAAACAAGTAAAATGCAAAAAGGGAAGATAAGAATTATTAAAATGCATGTAAAATTGTAAGAACTGGTAACTTTTAATGGGAAAGCCAACCTCATGCCTGCTGACAAAGAATAAAAAAAGAAGACTCTCTCACCCACAATTAATTTGTGGCCTGAACCTCTGTGATGCTCTTAGCAGAGGGTAGAATCAGATTTCTGAGTATTAATGGCACTTTCACCACCACAATGAGCTGGTGGTAAATCCTCTGCCTTTCAAGAGAAGGAAGTTAGTCAAGCTGGCTGGAACATCAATGCAATTTTGTTCCAGTGCCCATTCACTGGCAATTCAGAAGGAGATGTGATTTTTAACTTCAACGTTTCTGAAGTGAAATCTATTTTACACGATGCCTGTGCAGTGACAAAAATGGCAGTTTCTGGCAGTAGCTGCCCTGCACAATTTCAGGCTCTGGGCAGATCACGCTAGGGCCAAAGATCACCACTGCTTCAGATCACTTTTCTTTCAGGATCATTCAAGCTAATTCAAGACCCCCAACCTGTTCCTGTGGAATTTGAGGGACTTTTGCTGACCCAGGTTAATTATGGTCCTGGCATTGGGGGCTTCCCCTGGGGCCATACACATTGGGAGGCCTGAGTCTCTCTACATCACAACTAACTTCTGAAGGGCAGAAGACCTTCAAGGCTCAGTACCTTTCACAGAGATACAGATTCACAGCAGCCTGTAAAACCCACCTATAACACAAGAAACATCACTTAAAACAGATATTTTCTACATAACAGTTTGCAAAACAGTACAAAGGAACACACACCCCCCCCAAGTTATATAATTAGAAAATTCCCAAAATTTTAATTGTTTAAAGTTAGAAATTAAACAGATGGACACTTGAGAAGGTTACCAGGACAAGAGGGTTGAAGAGATTAAGAGTGGCCAGTGGGACATGAACACTTGGCAGTACATCTGGGATAGCACCAGCCAAAATACCATTGCTGGGAGGCAACATCTGACTTCTGATCATTTGTGTTTTCACACACTAGCACGAAGCAGTCAGGATGTTTGACTGTGAGCCACAGGTGATGGCTCATTCCTGACTGTCTCACAGGGCTTAGACAAGCAGCTTTGAATTGGGTCCTCCACATCTAAAAAAGAAGATACCAATTCCAAACATTATTCAGCAGGATACTTAGGCTTACTCCATCCAAGTGCACTATCTGGCTTAGGTTTGGATTGCAAATGCTATAAAATACAAGAAAAGTTCAAAGAAACTAGAATAGGGCTCTGTAGTTGACTATGTCTGGTCCAAATCCTAGATGAGAAAAAACTAAGAAGATGGAGAGAGAAATACACCGGGGAATGAGAAAGGAATAACAAAGTATAAATTAATAAGTCATATCTTTCTTAACCTAGCAAAAAGTCTAAGCACTTTTGTAGGAAAATCTTGTAGTAAGAAAATGCATAGTTGTTTCATTTCAAATCAAATCCAACATCTAAACCTTTATATTCTTTGCTTTAAAAAATTAAATACTGGCAAAACTAATTCTGAGAAATTTAATACTCTAATCCTCAAGAGATTTTTATAAAGATTTTGTGGTGATTTTGTTTTGGTTTTTTTTAAAGACTTGGGACTTAAACGATTTCCACTAATAAGATCAGAAACATACAAAGACCTTTTGAGAAGTTATATCCACTGGTGTCACATTCAGGGCTTGTGGCTTTTTTTGCATTCACTCAATTGCCTGCCTCAATACCTGAGAAATAAAAGTAACTACATTTTTTTCCTCTCTTTCTGTGATACAAGTTTTACACAAAGCTTCAAAAAGAAATTGTTTCATTTCAGCCATAAAATATATGTTATAGTACCACTGAAATTCTACAAGATACGTTTATGCTGTACTCGTATGGCCTTATGCCACCTGGCCGAGAGACGTTGGTAAGGCAGCCGGGCACACACCCTGTCGTGTGTGCTCAGTTTTTATTGCCCATTCAAGAAAACTAACATCATTTTGAAAAGGAACAGAACTAATGCCAAGAAAACCCCACCCTGGATAAAATTAGAGTCAACTAAATTTGCAGCCAAAATGCAAAGAAGTCTGAACACCAGCCTTCTACGCTGTAAAAAAAAATATATATATACTTAGCTGACTTTTCCTTTTTTCATCGACTCTCAGCTGACTTTTTCACCGGCTTTTCCATTGTCGCACTGTACTTCCCTCTAAACAAGAGAAACAATCTTTCAGTGCTATCAGTTTCAAATGATTTCAAGGGAAGCCACTCTTTAGTTGTCCAACTTTACCACCTTGTCTTAGGAACGGCTTCCCACCTCATTTCAGACTTGAAAAGGAGCATGCACGCACACGTGCAGCTATTTGAATTTCCCAAACGGGCCCAGCAGCAGGCTGGGCTCTGCCTGCCCTCCCGAATCCCCATCTGCTGACTGAATAGGTATTCATTCGTGCAGGGGGCTTTTGAAACACCCCTTATGGCTGCGTAGCAAAGGGCAGACACCCACTATAAACATCATTGTTTTGGAGCCCTCTAGTAGAAGATTCACACAGAGTTGTAGTAGCAGCTCTTTCAATGGGCAGTTCCCGTGCCAGAAGAAATTGCTGTGCTGGCAAATTAACAGTTGTGTCTGCTACAGAAATGGGAAGGAAATAAATTTTTAAGTGAAGATGAACTTTCCTACTTTGCTTTCTTCTTTTTTAAGCAGGGATGTGCTCCATGTAACCCAACCTACAGAAACACCCCTGAAAATACTTTGATACTTAAATGAAGTATGAATCCAGTAAAGGATCTATTTCTTTTGTAAGGAGAGAGATGTGTTTTATGACTTAGGAGATCATCCCGTTTTCAGCAACCTAAATGGCAAAAATTAACTTTTAAAAGGTTCTCTCAAAATACACCATGAGTTGGCATTTGTGCAGTGAGAGGGACCCTCAAGGCACTGATCTTCTCAGTTCATCTGCTCTAATTGCTTTCGGATACACTTGTACATTAAGTGCATAAACAATTATGAGGCATTCGAAGTCAGGACTTACCATCCTTCTCTGAGTGATCCTAAGAGAGACACCCAAATGACTGCAGCTAAGACATATATATATATATATTTTATATAGAAGACATGTTATATGTATAACATATATATATGCATATGTATGTTGTGCGAGGACTTTGCACACCCACATAAAAAAAAAATCACTAAAGCTACAAATATATAGTGAAACTTCAAGCACCAACATCAATATGAAACATGTTATGATTGTTTTAGTAATGTTGTATAACATCAACATCAAGGGGCGCTTGTTTTAATTACATGGGGTAGATTGGTTTAGTTCAGTTTATGGACACATCTTGTGCTCTCTTGCACAGTTGAGTAATCCCATTCAATTCCAAAGGCTTATTTATGAGCCTAAAGATGACTTAGAGTAATAAAGAGCTACACCCTTGTTGTTCCAGTGCTCACCTGCTTAGAGAAAATGTTATCATAATACAAACAGTGAAAAAAAAATAATCTGATTCCATTTTCAGCCATGCCTGAACAAAGCATAACTGCACAGAGAAGGATGAACACGGATCCTCTCGTGGCCTCCAATTCCTGCACTGTTTCAAGGTGAGAGAAGGAAATTAGAACTACAGTTCTTAGGAAGATGAAAAGTTCTTGTTTCTCTGAGGATCCAAGAAACACACTTCTGCCATTTTTTCTTTCATAGAAATGAAACACCTGCTTTCAAATGCTGTATTTATGGGTTTGGTGGGGATTTTTTTAAGGCTGTGACCATTTATTTCTTTCTGATTTTATGTGAAAACTAAATTATTATGCAAAGCAACCTAATTTTATCAACATGCTGCTTTGTAGTATAATTGCAAATTTGAACAGAACTGGGGTTCTGGGGTTTTGTTACATTTTGGTTTACCTTTTAGGCCTACTTATGTCAGAGGTTTTACTTCAACCAACAGTAAGCCTCCATGTCCCTATCTTCCTTTCTACCTGTCTCCCCCCCCGCCCCCCCCCCCCCCCCCCAAAAAAAAAATACCCCTCTCCTACACAGTTTTTCATCTGTTTGCTTCTTGTCCCTCTCAGATGGGGACCCTGCTACAGGAGAGGATGCATCCCAAGGGTAGAGCCAGCTCACAAGGAAATGAATCTTTCCTGGCAAGCCACAAACTATCAGGATTCTTCCTACACAGAGGCAATTCAGGAAAAGGCTCCTGCCAATATAAATCCACTTGGGTTGTGTAAATATAGAGGAGGACCAGAGACTATGAGCTTCAGAAAGATATTGCTTCCTTGTAATAAACCAAGCTAATAATTTAGTTTTTAAAAGACCAAGACCTCAAATGTTGAGAGCTTCAAAGAAGGATCAGGTTATGCAAAAATTGTGGGTGATATTTTGGGCAAAAGCAGTACTTTGCATCATCAAACTGCATCCAAACTGCATTTAGGCTGCAGAGACTGATGAGAAGGAAATCCAGTTAAAGAAAGAAGAAAGAGAGCAAAGTCCTTGCCTATAATTCCACAGCATGCCCCTGCCAGCACAACATGCTACTCTGGCATGCCAGAGCCAGACAGGCAGACACTGAAAAAGTCTGTCCCCTGATTTCTGCCACCTATTAATGCTCCTCACTGATGTTAGCTTACAGCAGAGAGCTGCTGCTTCATATCTGCCAGGGGGCTGAGGCACCCAGGAGAGCAAGGAGAGACTTTCAGTGATTTCAAACACCTGAGCTGCTTTTTTTTCCCTCTGGGTGGGGGGCGTGTGTGTGTGTATGTGCCGAATTTCATCTTGATGCTTTGGGTCTATCAGCTCTATACTCTGAATACCACACACAAATTAATTACTCCAGTTACCAGTCCTGTCCAGTCCTTGTACCTCTCTCTCCTGTATATGTCAAAAGTCACCCACTCAGCAGCCCAAAGGATTTACTTTGATGTGATACTTTTTTTTTTTTTTTGATGAGCAATATTGCCCAATTAAATCACTAAACCATAGATGCTTCAATGGACAGCATCCCTGAAGATTCAGCAGTCAAAAGATTGATTCTTAGCACAGTTATTGTAAGAACTTTATAGCTTCATATTTCATTTGGGGCGTTTGTTTTTCTTCAATATTTTGGTTTGTATTAAAGCTCACAAATTGAAATACAAACTGGATCAATATCATCTGTTTTCAGTTATAGCATAATGAAAAATCACTGTGCACAGCTTATACAAGAGGCAGCCCAAAGAAATAACTAGTGTCACCTGTGTAAAGAGCCAAGCATCTACATTCCACATATTACTGGGGTCTTACTTGGGCTATAGATGCTATATAGACTGAGAAATACACACTGCATTAAATAGGGCAGGGTGAAAAGGTTTTCAATGTGGGGATTTTTTTATTATTATTATTATTATATTTTTTTTTAGGAGTCGGTATTAGCAGGAAGGGACTAAAGTAAGGAAGCAAACCCGGAGCCAAACAGCAGGGATAAATACATGTGTGTGTGTATATATATATTTATTTAAAAAATAAATGCAAAAGACACCGCAGCCCCACAAGGAGTCCCCAGAGGCGGCGGCAGAGCCGGTGGCCGCCCGGTGGCTACCATGGACAGAGCCCGCCGGGCCCGGGGGGGAGGCGGCGGGACCGGGACGGGGCCACCGGGAGCCGCCCCCGGGGTGAGAAGGTACCGGCCCCGAGCAGAGCCATCCCGCCAGGGAAATATTTCTTCCGGCACGAGTTTTAGACTCTCCGCCACCGGCTCCGGTGCCGGAGGGAGAGCAGCGGCGGCGGGAGCGGGCGGGGATCCCGGCGCTGCTGCGGAGGATGCGTTTTGTGGGTTTTTTGGTGGTTTTTTTTCATGGCGATTTCTGAATGAGGTCAGACTTCACTCTGTTGATTCAGGGCATCCTTCGGAACACCTGCCTCCGAGCAGTTACCAGCTTATTATTAGGCGAGCACAAAAGCCATGAAGTTCAGTTGCAATAAAATGCTAATAAAAAGAGTTTATTGCACTGTGTGTAAACCTAAAATTTCAAATTAATCAAGCGAGCAGCTTAGAGGCAACTTCAAAGGTTATTTTGTTAAACAGAACTGTGTTGTGCTATTTACAACACAAAAGTTTTGTTAAATACATTTCGTTTGGCGCAAACTACTTTTCCTGCAGGTTGATCCTATAGAAGGGGCAATCATGATCCCTCATGGATTTGCATTTTGGGTGCACAGTATACTCGACACAGGAATTTCCTATTACCGATTTTGTAGCTTATTACTTCTGAAGGATGGTTGCCATTACCAGCCAGTTTTACCAGACCATGTGATACTAAAGAGAAATCTGAAACTGCAAGAGAAAAGCTGAAATGGATCTGCTGACACTACACTTCAAATATATATATATTTTTTTTTTTTCAAAAGGGTCCAAAAGTAGAGCTAGGATTTTTAAACAGTTCAGTAGGAGTCAGATGCTGATGCTGTTATTCAAACCAATATAGTACCATCAAAATCTGAAACTGAACTCAGAAGTAGAAATTAAAAAATATGAAATTCATATACATTGAAAAGATATAAATCTATCTGATCTTGCTTATTAGTAAAATAAGATGTTTCTTGCTCTGACTGAAAATTTTTCTAAGCATATCAATTTGCTCTCCAGAAGATTAACACTCAAATAGCCTCACCAGGCAGCCAGTGATGTTAAAAACAAATTAACAAAAATGCATTTCATTATCAGAACCATTTTGCTTCATCTTACCATTGATATTTGCAGGAAATACAAACTGAGATTTATATTTAAATGGACCACAATTTTTGGTGGAGCATGGTATTGCTCAGAATTGCCTCTCTAATTTTCCCTTTCAGTCAAATAGGCATCTTGAATTGATATTTTTCACTTACATTTCTCAAATTTTAGTTTATGAAAAAAGAGGATCCATCAAAATTGATGCTTTCATGAAAAAAAAAAAAAAAAAGTGTTCTCAACTTTGATAGTCTGGTGGGTCTTCATTTGAATAAACAAATTAGAGGTCTGCCAAGGGGAGATGAAAAGCAATTTGTTCCAAATATTTACTGCAGACTTTGAAGAGTCTTGTTCAGTCTCGCCTGCTGATCCTCTGCATAGACCCTGGTCCTGAACCACCATATACTTCAGGAATCTGAGGGTCAGGTCCCTGCATCATCTCCACCAACACTGCCAAGGAGTGCAAGTATAACACACACCCACAGATATCACTGCAGTCGATACAACCAAACCCCTCCAAACATTCAGCAGCTTTGGAAACCCAGAAGCCTGGCTTTAGATGTTCATCTTTCATGTTTCTTCTATTTTGGGGAATAACTTTTCATGCTCCCTGCCTTAAGAACACTTGAAATCACAAGCACAGAGACTCAATGGTAAGTTTTGACCCGTTATTTGCAGTTGGGCCAGGATGATGCTCTTCTTTGATTACTTAGAAAACAAAAAGAAACCAAAGATAGAAGTGTTCTTTCCAGCTGTCACTTCCCCCTGGGGTGGGAATGCTAGTGGAAAAACTATGAATCACTTTTTGAGCTCTTGTTTAACCAGGCATACACAGAGGTTAGTGCCCCCTACCCACACCTCTACAGTTGAGTGGCCAAACATACACGCACAGGCAGGGACCCTCCAGCTCTGAGACCATCAGAGAGATTGTCCTCTGGGGCTGCCGTCACAAGCTCCAGCTGTGGAAGTGCTGCAGGTGCAGGCCTAGGGATACCTGCCACTTGAGTGTCACCCAAGCATCACAGCAACCCCAGGCAGGTGTGTGGCAGTAGTAGGAACTTCCTAGAACCCTGACAGTCCCTCACAGCTGCTGAAATCACACTGAACTGTGTCCCAGCCCCTGCAGCAGCCCAAACCTGCAGGCAAAGTTTGTGAAAGCACCATTAAAAGACACAGCAGAGAGTCTTCACACCCACAAATCCTAAAGTTCCTGCAACCTCAGTTTTGAATACTGCTCACTCTGCTTCCCCTGGGGGGTGTCAGGGATGGTGTCAGCAATCACAGGCAATGGCAGCATCCAACCAAAGCCATCTCGTTACTTGCTAACTCCAAAGTCACAGCAAGCAATCCTTCTCAACTCTTGTTATCTTTCCCAACAACCAAACCCTGGGAACCCAATGGCAGTCCAAAGCCTTTCTGACACAGTTACCACCCTCACAGCATCAGCCTTTAGTTTTTCAAGCCTTTTTAAACAAAAAACTTTGAGGATACAAGAGGAAGTCACCAAACTGCAGGGTAGGGAAGAAAGCTATTTGGATATTTTGCTGGCTGAGTAATAAAAGTATAATCAATTTTATCCAGAAGTCTTTCCATGACCAGAGAAGACCATGACAATTTGCCATAAGAATATTTTTGCAAGGCAGTCTAGTAAGAGGTGCAACATAACAGTGTAAAAGTCTGGCTGTATTTATCACAGCTTCACTACAAACACTGCAGCACTAGTAATTCCAGAAAAATAACAGATATTCTTTCTACCTGAGAGGTGATCGAGGCTGGTGTGTGCTGCATGTTCTGCATATCTGACTATGCCTTAACTTCTCATGTGCTCTGGAAAACTCCCTCAGGCCCATACACTCACCCACACCAAAAAAGAAGTTCCATCAGGAGCAATTTATGCAGCCTGGTTTTGGCTGCCTCACCTCCAGGTACTCCTCATCAAACTTAACAAGGGAGCAATCTATGCACCAAGGAAATTATTTTGCTCACAGAAGCCTACATCTAGTTGCCATCCTTCACAAGGCGTTGCTCATCTTCACCCTGCAACAGAAAAACTCCACCTCTTCCTCCCTTTCAACCCACCCTAATTAACAGTCTACAGCTGGGGCAAGGTATCTGCTCTGCTTCCATGGGCATTGGGAAAGGATGAGTCTACAAAGAGGCAGGGTGAACCACCTCTCTGAGGTGAAAAGCTGGCCTTGGACTGAATATCTTTTGCTTTGAACAAAGTCTTGTAGCTGGAAACTCTTTTGAAATGACTGGAGAAGAAGGGGGCATGCAGCCTGCACTGCCCTGGCTTTGGTCCTAGGCTCCTGAGGTCTACAACAAATCACTTAACAATGTGGGGCATCAGGTCCTTCTCCAATGACAGGGTAATACCTCCCTGGGACATTGAGGAGCAGCTACAGTACTGAGAATATCACTGAATATCACTGAAATTTTTGGAGTTG
>BJBW01002667.1:0-54915 GCA_004320125.1 Scolopax mira | reverse complement strand
TGCTTCCAGGGGCTGGTGCCCGTCCCGGCTCAAAGTTAAAAAAAAAAACAAACCCAAACTTTGCGCTGGTCTATACAAAACAAACACTGTCGCAAGCTCAATAAAGCGATTTATCCATCTTCATTACTTAAAGAAATGTTGTCTCTTTGTTTGTTTGGGAGATATTAAGCATGCTTAGCTTGCAACACATAGTTGATTCCTTTGCTAGTATCTTGGATACTTGGATCTGACTTTGGAAGGTAGGAGCTAATTGCTAATAATGGAGAGAAAGGAACCAGCCAGCATAGCGGGAGTGGCCTGGCATATGGGGAATGAGCAGTCTGAAATACTCAATATTCAAGTTTCCAAAATATTAATGAGATTATAGCAACCTGCAGCTATACGTTACAGCTTGTTAACGGAGTGTTGGGGGGGGGGGGGGGGGGGGGGGGGGGGGGGGCGGGAGGAGGAGGGGAGGCTGCCAAGCGGTTGTTATGCAAACTCTATAGCTGAACCTTAAAATGGAAATGCGGCTGGGTATCTCTTTCAAAGAAGTGTTAAAAAAAAAAAAAAAAAAAAAGACGATGAAGAAGAAGAAGAAGAAAAAGCCCCTCAGACGGCGAGTGCTGCGCTGTAGCTGCGGGCACCGACTGCGCCCTGCGGTGCGCGCATCTGGCGGGGGATGGAAGGGACCCCCGTCCCAGGCAGCGACAGCAGTTTCATCCGTTGAACCCCGTTTCAACCCCTTCGCGCAGGAAGGGGGACAGCGGGGCCGAAGGAGGGTGCTCGCACACCCCCATCCCCCCAAAACCCCACGGCCGGCACCCCCGGGACCGCAAATAAACAAAAACAAATTAAGAAAACACCACCCACCCCCCCCTCCTAAATTGGTGATGTTTCGCTCCCCCGCATCCCTCCCGTGCTGGGAGCCCACGCGGGCCCACCAAAAAGCGAGACCGGCTCCTGGAGCCCAGAAATAGATGCCGTAAACCTAAGGTCACCCACCCCGGGAAACCTGGCATATTTTAGGAAGGGAAATGACCCTGCCGATGAACTTTTCACCTTGCGGGACAGTACTACCCCGCCTCGGCAGGTGCGGGGCGGCGGCCGCGGGTGTTCGCGGCGTGGGCAGAGCAGGGCATGGGGCCGCCCGGTGTTACAGGGGGGGAGAAGGAGGGAGAGGGGGCTTTTCCCGGCTGTTTTTGCCGGGAAAGCGACACTCTCGCGGGGGTACTCGCCTCTGGTGAGCTGATGGCCCCTCCGACCCTCCCGGGAGTCACCCTCTGAACCCAGCGGGACTCCGGCACCGGCACGGCTCCGGTTTAGCCCCGGTCCGGTGTCTACGGGCAGGCTGGGCAAAGCCTCAGCCCCCGCACACCTCGCGGGGTTTAACCCCAGCCCAGGGGACACAAGCGCTCCTCGCTTGTCCCCAAACCCCCGCCGGCTTTCCCCCGCCCACTCCCAGCCCTTTTCACTCACATCTCCCCCCCGCCCGCCCCCGGAGACAGCCCGGGCTCTGTGGGGGCACCCGCTCGTGTCCCCGACGTGTGCGTGTGCGGGAGAAGGGGACGGTGTTCCCTGCCGGGACAAGCCCCTCGCCCTGCACTTGTTGCCATTGCCCCGACTCACGGAACGGCGATGGGTCCCGCTCCCGGCGGCGGGGGCAGTCCCACTCCACTCCACGCGGGGCACGGACCTCTCCCGCCCCCGGGGCGCTGAGCCGTCCCATCACGACCCTCTGCAGGGACCCCCTGCACCGCCGCCGGGGGGATGCCCCGCTCACCCGCCGGTACCGGGTTTTAACACCCGCCCCGGGCGAGCGAGGAGAAAAGCTAAACCCGACCGCGCGTTCAGGATGATTTTGGTGGTGGTTTTTTTTTTTTTTTTTTCCACGTTTATTTGATCTCAAGTTCCTTTTTTAAAAATTAAAATACATAAAACAATGGCAGCTGGCTTTGCTAAAATTAAAATAAACGATTCTCGTCGTAGAAAAGTGTTTCTTTTTTTTTTTTTTTAAAAAAAACAACCAAACAACAGAGAAGCAGAAATAGTAGCAAACACTCCATAATAAATACGTTTCCTATTACCACAAAAGCAAAATAAAACGGACATAAAAGTTTGACACAACAAAACTGTTTTCGTTTTTGAGAGAGCGTTAGGATGAAGTGGCTTGATTAAATATTGGTCTCCGATTGGCAGTTAGTCCGTAGTTTTCCTCTCGAAACCGCATCTCCAGCCGCTGATAAAGTGCTTGCGCCAAGTTTCCCCCCCGCAGGACGCCGACGTGTTGCGCTGAGGGAAATCCACCTTTTCTCCGCTATTTACAGGACAAGACGGTGCGCTATTTAAATATCTTTTTTTTTTTTTTTCCTCTGCTTGTGTGTATGTGTGTGTTTCCACAGCGATACGACCCAGGGCAGGATCGGTGTCCTGGAAGACGCGGGTGTCAGGGCGGGTGGAGAGAGCGCCGTGTCCGTCCCCGTTCCCCCCCACGTCCCGTCCCCCCCCCCGCCCCAAGCCCGCCGGGCAGCGGCGGCGCCGGGTTTTCTCCTCCTTGTCCATCGCCTCCGAGCCGGGCCCCGGGCTGCAAGGTGGCGTGTTGGCAGGAGGCAACGACAACGACTTCTAGGCAAAAGAAACTTTAAAAGTGGTAACTAAAAGTTAAAAACCAAAAACCAACCAAAAACCCAACCACAACCAACCCTGACAGACAGGGCGGGTACAGTCACTCGCTAACAGCCACCCCCCCCACCCACCCCCGGCCAAACGGAGGAGCTGCCCGGCGGTGAGAGAAGAGGAGGGGGGATTTCGAAGCGACGGCGAGGAGCCGCTGCCGTCGGAGGCGGCCCGTCGGCGCTCCCCGCGGCGGAGTCCGTGCTCCGAGGGGCGGCCGCGGCCCCGCTGGGGGACGTGCCGGGGAGGGCGCCCCCGCCCTAGCTGGCCTCGTCCGAGTCGCTGTAGTGGGAGCGGGGCGAGAACTCCCCGTCGCTCCTGTGGGACCGGGGCGACGTTTTGCTCCTTTCCTGCGGCGGCGGCCCGGGCTGCGGCATGAGGAGGGCGGGGGAAGGGGCTCTCTGTCCCATCAGGGCGCCCTCCGCGAAGGAGGGGAAGTGCAGCGGGTCGAGCTGCACCGAGTAACCCCCCGCGGCCGCCGGCGTCGGGGGGAAGCGAGTCCTGCCGTGCCCGGGGGGGGAGGCTCTCGGCGCCGCCGGCGGCCCCGGCGGCGGTGGCGGCGGCGGCCCCGACGGCGGCCCGGCCCCGGCGGCGCAGGGAGTCTCGAAGGGAGCCCCGCGGTGCTCGGCCTTGCCGGGGCCGTCGGGGGCGGCGGCGGCGGGGCTGTGGAGCAGCTCGGCCAGGGCGCTGATGTAGATCTGCGCCATCTGCAGCGTCTCGTACTTGGAGAGCTTCTTGTCGTTGTTGAAGGAGGGGATGACGTTCCGCAGCTGGTCGAAGGCGTGGTTCAGCCCGTGCATCCGCCGCCGCTCCCGCGCGTTGGCCGCCAGCCGCCGCTGCTTCTGCACGCCGCTCACCTGCGACCGCGGCCCGGCACCCCCGCTGCCACCGCCCCGCGGCCGCCCGCCGCCCGCTCCCGCACCCCGCGCCCCGCTCCCCGCTCCGCCCTCCGCCGCCGCCGCCGCCTCCTCCTCCTCGGCGGGCAGCAGGTAGCGGGGCGAGGCGGCGGGCAGGCGGCCGGCGCAGCACACTCCGAGCCAGCCCGCGCCGAACCCGCACCCGCCGCCGGACTCCGCGCCAGCCGCCGGCTCCCGCGCGCCCTCCGCCCAGCCGGCGCGCGACAGGCTCATGGCTCTGGCGGCGGGCGCCGCGCGCCCATGGGGCGGAAGGGGGTGGGTAAGGGCAGGGCCCGGCTCGCGGCGCGCCCGCCCGCCTGCCTCGCGCGTGGCGGCCCGACGTCTCCGGTGTCGGCTGGGCGCCGCGCCCCCCTTTAAGGAGCGGCACGCGCCGGGGTCCCCCCCGACTTCCCCCCCCCCCCCTCCCCCTTTCCTCCCCTTCCCCTCCCTCGCGCCCCACCCCTCCCACCCCCCGCCCTCCACTCGCGCCGGTCGCGTGTCGGCGCGGCCAATGGCGCGCGCGCGCAGGGGCCCGGCGCGTGCGGGGAGCCAATGGCGCGCGGGGCGCGGCCCGCCCGGCGCGCGGCGCGGGGGAGCGGTGGTTGGGGGCGGCGGGGGTGGGGGGGAGGTGAGCCGGCGGCACGCGCGGTCCCGCCCCGCCCGGGGAGGCGCGCGCCTGGCGGCCGCCCCACGCGCGGCGATGCGGGGCGGTGCGGAGGCGGGGGGGGGGATGCGGTGGAGGAGCGCCCTGAGAGCGCGACGGCCCGCACCGGGCAGCGGCCCCGCCGGCAGTGGGGTCCGGCACTTGGCCCTCCCCGCTCCGTCCCGCCCGCCCAGGGAAACATCCCCCGCCGGGCCAGCCCCTACGGCTCCGGTAAACGCCCGCCTCGGCGGTCCCGGCGGCCGTCGGTCCAGCCGCGACGGCGCTGCTCTGAGGCCGCGGTCGGGAGCGCTACCGGCCCCGGGACGCCCCTGCGGAGCGGCCGTCCGTGCGGCGCTGCGCGGCCCTGAGAGGGGGTTCGGCTGCTGAACTGCCCGGTAGGTGCCTGCGGCTGCAGGTCGTTACCCCGGGGACAGGCGGGGATCCGGGAGGTGCGGAGCGGCGAGGCCCGCAGCCGGGACGGCCCACGTGCACCGCACCCGGCGCTGCCGCTTTTTTTTTTTTTTTTAATTTTTTATTTTTTTTTTCGGCGGGGTCCCGGCTCCCGGCGAGGGCTTTTGTGGGTCCGACAGTGCCCCCCCCAAAGGTGGAGGCGGCCGCGGTGACTCCGCGCAAGCGGCTCCGCTCTCCTTCCGAGCGGCCTCCCCCCCCCGCCGCTGCCGCCCGCCCCGGGAGGAAGAGCGGAGGTTTTACTGGTGTGAATAGGCGTGTTGAGAACAAAGTGATGGGCACAGTATGAGGTAGATAATGTTTTTTCAGACGTGAATAACTCGCAAGCCGAGGAGAGAGCGCGGCAGCGCAGCAGCTCAAAGCCATGCGGCGGTGACATTAAATGAGCAACCTTATTAGTTTATTAGGCGCCCGGGGCCCACCTTCCACAAACAACCGGGGGGGTTCGAGCCGGTGGGACGCTGGTGGTTTGCCTTTTTTGAAAAGAAACCGAGACAACTCTTGACTGGTTTTGTTGGTTTTGTTTTCTGCTTGTAACTATGTTTCAAAGGCAAAGGTGCTGGATTATTTTTTTTTTCCCCCCACTAAACAAGTCAATTTCTGATCAAAATGAAAACATTCTACTTGGTAAGAAAGATAAAAAGGAGCAGACGTTTATTCCTTGTTTCTGGATGCTACCCGTGAAGTTGGCAGGCCTTCTATTTGTATCCGGCAGCAACTGTTATAGGCTCCTATTGTATTCCTGCACACGCAGAGATGCTTTTATCATTAAAAAAAAAAAAAAATTAAAAATCCTCTCTCCGCTGCGCTGAAGGGCAGTGTTTGCCAGCGGAATACCCGACCCTCCTGCTTCGCTCTGCTTGTTCCCTCACTGCCTGCCGGTGGTACGAGCTTGCCCTGCCAGGAACGCTGCCGTCCTCTCCTGCCCGGGGTTAAAGACTGCGAGTCTCCATCCCCAGCGCCGTGGCTGCGGGCTGGGAGGTGAGTGGGAGCTTTGCCAAGCAGGAGCTGCTGACACGCATGTCCAGAAGCCAAGCAAGCTCCTGGGCACGGGGAGAGCAGTGGCAGTGAAGCCTCGTTCCCTGCCAGTGGTCCACGGGGCTTCCCTATTGCCCCCTGACAGCGGGCCCAATCCTCCAGCCCACAGACCACCTGCTTTTTAAGGCCACCAGCCCCCTGGGGGAGCTGCATCCTATCAGCATCCTGTGAGGACATGGGGTGACTGGTGCCCAGGAGGGTCTCTGGGTACCCCAAGCTCTCGGAAGGGGCAGGGTTGGGTGGCTTCCCCTAGCAGGACCACAGCGAAGTTATGGAGCTCAGGGGAGGGCGGGCTGACACCCTGCCACCTCCTCAGACCTCAGACGGGATGAGGAACACACGACCAGCAGCTTATTATTTTTCAAGCCTGTGTTTTGCGAGCGTGTTTTGAATCTGGAGGCATTTGAGACTCACTCAATAGTTTGCCTTTGAAAAGGCACATACAAAAAGCCATTTTCCCCACCAATACCACCACTCAGAGGGGGGAAAAAAAAAATATTTCATTGAAAGCCATTGCTCTGGGTATGCCCATATCCACGCACACGCACTCAGAGTCAAAGTCAAAGGCAAAGGGTGGTTTATGTCAGCGCTGGGTTTAGCTCTGCTCTCCCAGAATAAGATAAATGTAAGTGATGAAGAACTCCTGGGGCTGGCTGAACTCATTTTGTATTCAACACCGCCCGGCCCTTTTCTCTTCCCTTTCTCCCTCTCTTTGTATGTTCAAGCCTACTTGAGTTTCTTTTTTTCTTTTGTAGAAGTTGGTTCTTTTGAAGCGGTTCGAGGCACGCCCTGCCGCAAAGGGAACTTCACGGGAGTCGGAAACACAGGCACACCGGTCTGAAACACTTACTGTACAATAGCAGGAATGTAGGAAGCCTTGAAAATGAATCTGCTCTCTCTAAGAAAGTGTCAAAAGCTTTCAGAGGAAAACAAACTGAACTTCTCCCCGTATCTTTATGCACATTTCTCCCCGGCTCCTCCACCCCCCCCCCCCTCCCAGGTCTGGTTACGGGCCGAGGCAGCAACTCGGGGTCAGGCACATATTAGTGTTACAGGAAAATGGGTTACAAAAGGCAGGGGGGGGAACAGACGTGCAAAAAGCCTCCTCTGTCATTACAGCCAGACACATTTTCAAAGCACACGGGTTAGCCCTCAGCTTAATTGTACTCAATAGTCTAATTGCTCATTCAATACCACTTCAACCTGCTGCTCTTCCACCCTTTAGGAAGTATTTTATTCCTTCTCTTCCCCTTGCCCCACTTTCTCCACAAATTCTCCTGTTTCCTCCCTTCCTTTCGAAAAGCAGGAGGGAACCCTCTCTGTGCCTCCCCTGGTTTGTGATCTGGTCTTCAGGCAGTTAAAGGCACAAATGGATAGAGACAAAATTGTGAGTGTTGCTCACTGAGGTCAAGTAATTCCTGCTGAATCCCACCCGCAACCTGCCCAGGCCTCCAGTGTGGGGAGGGAAGGGGGATTCCTGCCCACCTGGTGACCGACTGTGCCTTGGAGTGACAAACCACGTCTAGAAGCTGCTACAGTGACCTACAATGAGCACATGATGATGATGCATAACCTTGATAATTTTCAGTCTCATCTACAGTATCATCAGAATATTCACCCAAACAAAATGCTCATATTTACATTATTCAGAGCAAGTGAGCAGAGGAGGGTCCAGCAACAAGTCTTTCTCGGGCTTCTCCTATGATCAGCACCCAATGCTTTACTGTCCAGTGTGTTTTAAATACACATTAGAAGTGATGACTGAAAGGAACACAAAAGCCCAGGTACCTGGGACATCATGTGGACCCCATCACTTGTGACACCTGCCCCTCTCCACTCGTGAATGAAACATCAGGACCATGTTGCCGCTGAAGCACATGTGCCCTCATTTCTGCAGATTCCTGGCCAGATCATTATAATTACCTGATGCCATTTTCTCGGGGGGTCTATAAAACTAATTCACTTTTCTTGGTGACATTTACCCCTGTAAAGATCTAGTGCAGACCTGTGCTTTGTGCCCAACCCCGCAGACACTTTCTGTTGTGTACAGTTAATTCTAGCACAAGTACTCCCACTGCCTCCAAGAGAGATGCAAAGCATGGCTATAACAATACTTGCCTACCTCCTGGGGTCATTACACGGCATAATGAATTCAGCTTCATAATATATCTGGAAATCTTACATATAGAATTTATAGCTGTATACGCTTTGCCCCCTTATTAAAATGGCTGTAGCTTTTACTGAGAATTTAATTTATGCTCATATTTTAAAAATAAAAAACTTCATATTCAAGGAAACCTCACTAATAACAATTTTCCTTTGGTCACTTTGTTTTAAACACTTCTGTGTTTTTTACAAGGAGTTTCCACTAAACTTGCTTCAGTCCCACCAAAGCCTCTGAGAGTTGAGGCACTTCTCAGCCGTGAGATGCTTTCAACAACAGACCTCTAGAAAAAAACCAAATCAAACCCAAACCATTAAGAACCATCACACAATGGTTTGCAGGGCTGTTTGCTGTGGTCTGATAAGTGCTGCCATCACCCCAGATGGTGAGAGGATCTGGTTTAGAAGGTGGCAAGCAGTTTCCTCCTGTCCTAAGCTGGGGAATTCTGACCACAGAGCCCCACATTTGCTTGGTTGCTGCTCGGGGCTGTAACTGTTACCCAGAGAGCTGCGATAGCTCAGGCAGGCAGCTCTTAGATCAGGATCTGCATTACCAAGTACATCCCAGAGATAAGTCCTCGGAAGAAGGAGAGTTAATGACTTCAAAATAATTATACCCTGCACAGAACTGGAAGTTTTTCCTCGCAGTGCAAGACTGCTTTAACGCAGTGGAAACACAAGTATCAGACCCAAGGGAGCTGTTTGTGTCAGAGGCTTTACACCTTCCCCACCCTTCATCTCCTCATCTCTTTCATAGCAGTGTGATTCCAGGTGTAGTTTGTTTGCCCTTTGCAGCAGGAACAATTCTGCTTGGGCTGTGTGTGCTCACACTCACCACCCCCAGGTCCATCCTTTTAGTTGCTCTTGAAATCAGCAACAACAGAATGCTAATAACTGTCTCCTGCTTAAGACATTGCGTATTAGAAAGTGCTTTAAAAGCAAGCGTTGTCTAGCATGCTTTCATTAGGCTGTTACTTAATACTGATATAAATCACTTCACCAAGAAAATGACCAGTGCCATCAAGAGTTTTACAGCATAAGAACACCACTTCATCTGCTTTAAGGTTGGAGAATTAACATCCATCCATCCACAGAGAGAATATATTCCCTTCAAATCGCACCTGGTCACCTCCAGATGCTCTCAATGGCTCTTGCACAAGGGAGTGTAGGCACTCCAGATTTCTAGGCACGTAGAATTGCTGGTACTAGATTTTTATTTTTAACGGATCACTACATCATTCCCTCTTTCACTGTCACTTCAGCCATTGCACAGAGTATAGTTACAAAGGTTTGCTCTGGGAAAAGTTTCTAATCATACGCTTGAAGTATAAACTAAAAATTTAGCCTGCAGACTCTCTGTGGCACTGTCATAACATATTTCAGTGGACAAGTGGGAAAAACAACAGTTGAAATGTAAGCATGAGGAAAAAAGGAAAAACCCGACATCTTAAACAGTCTGTTTTGCCTCAACAACAGCGTTACTAGAGCAGTAACCCGGGAGCATGAGAGTTTGCTTCAGTCGCACTGGGCCTTCGATACAGTGTTCTCACATCCATCACCCACAAAGCTCTTGGCAATTAGGCAGCCGTGTGCCTGAAGGAGGTTTCTTAGTAGTGGAAATGCCAGCCTGGAATTTGAACCTTTGCAGGTCACCTGAGGAGAAAAGGTCTCTAAAATGCAAAGAGTAAATATTTACAACCACAGAAGGCAAAATAATGCAGGGAACAGCGGTCCCTCGAAGAGGAGAAAAGCAAATGAACAGACCCAAGCTGGTGGGGATCACCAAAGAAACACTTGTCAGCCAAGAAAATACTACCTTGTTATCCATGGGAATCCTCCTGTTTAATCCCAGAGAGCAGAGAGCATGGGGGCTTCCAGGACCAATGAATTTCAAACACAACACAGCACCAACACAACTTTCAGGAACTACCCCTGTGAAAGGCTGTGAAAACAAACCCCTCTGAAGGCATCTTCATCTGGTCTCCTATCTCGTAAATTAGGTTGTCTTAAGAATTTTTAAATACCTGTTAAAGAAGTAGAATAACTCTTTTTTATTCCCCCCCCAGGGTCAAGACACACATATATCCCCCAGTGTATGACCAAAATTTAAACAGTTCAAAAGGCTTAAGCCATAGAGACATCTCACAATGCCAAGCCATGCAGAAAACTCTTTCCAGGCTACAGGACGACAGCTTCAGCAGAGCATTGTTTGCACTGCTTGCGATGGTTGTCCTCATCAGCTGTGCCCAGAGGCAGCGATGCTCATCTCCAGTTCTGCAGCTCTTGGGAACTGATTCTCCTCTGGCATCAGGCTTGCAAAATCCTGCCTGTGGCAAGACCTCTGGCATACCCCTAAGCGGTAGATCTGATCGCTCCAGAGCTGGATGGATGGAGAATCAGTATAGTTTGTAAGAATTTCTAATCTTTTGATCTCTATAGAGGTTTTAGGAATTCCGACAGGATCAAGCCTAATGTTCATCTGCAGTGTGCAAGAGCTATGCCGAGGCAGAAGGCGAGACTAGACACAGCTGATGGCTTGCTAAGGCCAGGCACTTCATCGCTGTCATCAGGAGCCCCCAGTTTTCACGAGCCTGGGTGTATAGCTCTCTCAGCCCACGTGATGTGCCCTGCGCGGGTGACACAAGTGTTCACTGTGGCTTGGGTTTGGCGGGAGGGATGGCAGGAGGAACCACCATCCCGCTCTCTTCTTTCGTGAGCGCACGCACCTCTTGCTTCAGTGTGACCATTGCATCCCGGGGACATTTGCATCCTGGGGAGAGCGCCAGGAGAGAATGTCTTGCCAGGAAGGCACATCAGGAACATCCAGCAAGAGTTGCTTTGCTAAACAAAAGCCAGGTTATCTCCATGGGTCCCCTTGTGCCCTGCCACAGCCTGCCGGGATGACCATGGGGGCATTTCTCGCCTACCTCTCCCAGCAAGATGGGTCTCCCCGTCTCGGGGCACCTGCTCTGGTGGCACTGTTGCTCGGTGGGCACTATTTGCCACTTGGGCTTGCAGAGCCCAGGCCACGCAACAAAAGAAGCCTCCCCCACCCCTCCAACGCCTCAACCCTCATGAGACGGTGGTGAAGCCCAACCGACCCGTCCCCCCCGTCCTCCCTCCCGAGCCCCTCGGGTGGGGTGTGCGCCCCGGGGCTGCCCCTCTGCTGGCAACAGGTTGAATATTGTAGGTGTGGGCGATTAAAGTGTCGCCGGCACAATGGCGGTCTGTGTCCCATTCGCCACGCCCGGGCTCCTCTTTGCAAAGCGCACACAAGAGGTGACACGCCGCTGGCCCCCGCCATTATCCCGGCGGCATAGCAGCGCGGACGGCCCCGTCTCCCGGGAAATGGGGCTCCCCCGGCCGCCGCGGGACCACCGCGGCTGGGCCTGGTCCTGCGCTCCCCGCCCCGACGGCTCCTTCTCCCTTCTCAACGGCACCCCCCAACGGCTGCCCCCCCCCTCAACGGCACCCCCAACGGCTGCCGCCCCCTCAGCGGCACCCCCCAACGGCACTCCCCCGCCAACGGCCGCTCCCCTCAACGGTTGCCCCCCCCCAACGGCCGCCCCCAACGTCTCTCCCGTTCAACGGCTCCCCCCTGGGAAGAAAAGACAAGGATGGGGGACGACGAGCGCCTGCCGGGGCGGTGAGAGAGGGGACCCGAAAAGCCTACGGCGGCGGCGCCCCCGAAGCACTCAGCGGGGAGAAGGAACCCCCCCTCCGGGCCGCCCCCGCCGCCGAAGCCCCGCGGAGCCCGCAGCGTTCGCCGGTGGCCGCCGCCGCCGCTGCGCGGGAGACGGAGGCGGTGCCGCAGCGCCACCAGCCGGGCAGGGCAGGGCAGGGCAGGGCGGCCGGTCCCCGCCACCAAAATCCTGCCCCTGCCTTCACCGCAGCTTTCCCGGTCCTGGTTTCCCCTCCTTTCCTGAGCTGAGGGGTAAAGGCTGAAGCGCCCCGTCTCCCCCACCGCGGGCAGCGCAGCTCGCCCCGGCGAGGCCCTTACCGGCAGCGAGGAGGCGGGTAAAGTCACCCATGGGTAAACGCAGCGGTTAGAGGAGCTAAAAGATGTACCCAAAATAGCCAGGTAACGGTAAACTCAAGCCAGGTGAAGAGACAAGTTTAGCTCCTTCAGCCTGTTGTCATTCACAGAAGTGCTGCAGGACCTCAGCAAAACTCCCCATAAGGAGGGGGGGGAATAAATAAAAAAATCCAGCTCGGTGTTGTACCAAGGACAGTTTGCTGGGTTTGGGGGCTTCCCATGCTGGCAGCAGAGTAACCAGTGCTAACATTGGGATGTGTGGGTGGGGTGTATGTGCCATCTTTTCTTCCTTTTTTTGGCCATGCTTTTGGAAGTGGCCACCATTCACTCAGAAAGATGAAGCGTGGGGCAACGAATGGAGATGTATGCAAAAAGTAGGCTATGCCAAAGCGCTGCACCTGCCGGTTCCTTCCATGGCTTCAGCCCATGAAACAGAAATTCGTGTCTGTATTTCAGGTTAACTTCTGTTTCTACTCCATGTTAACTTCAGCAAATGACTATAGACCATGAATAATAACCCACTGGCTGTAAGTTTTAGAAGGAGAGCTTGGATTTGTCAATATTTATGGACCAAGTTTCTAGAATTGTTTATGGAAATAATAAGTTTTCCTTTCTCAAACAACTGATATAACAGGCCTAATATATCTATGAATATGCCTATGTTTGTCAAATGCTACAGCAAGCTTTTAAAACTGAAGATCATGGTGGTATTTATTGAAAACAATAAATATGTCTTTCAAAAGTCAGATTTCCAGGTGTATCGGCTCTACTTCTACCTGTATCTCCTCTTGATGCAGGAGGAACAAAGATCCCCGTGTCTCATATATTGTATAGATAGCCTGGCAGGATTTTTTATTTTCAATCATATAAAATGTTTTAGAGAAGTCTGTTTTGCTGGGGGTGGTGGTGGAAGCAAACTTCATCTGCAGTCTCCCAAATCTGCTGAGATACAAAACTGATCCAAGCAACAGCAGACATTATTCAGAACAGACTGTAAGAGTTAGAGCAAGACAAGCCATTCCAGTGTTGCCTGAGCACTATTTCGGAAAGCAACACGCTTTTCTGTTACACTAGATCAATTCCTCGCTGTGTTCGCTGTCGTGCTGCAGAGACTATTCTTTAAAAACGTGTCAGAGAGTAGGAGTAGCAAGTAATCACATTATTAGCTTTGTTCACAGTATTTGCTTTCTTTCTCCCCTTCCCCCGTGTGTAAGCAAAAGAATTAATTAGTAACAACATGGGTCAGCTGTGATTACTCTTACTGTGGTCCACGGTGAATATTCATATTCAGGGAATATTCAAAACCAAACAAGACCTCCCCACTGTGTGTGTGAAGAAGCATGTCCCTGGCCAGTGGGGGAGAAAGGCAAGCGTACCAGCGGTGGCAGGGCTACAATGCACTCACAGAGCTGCCCACTCCCCCCGTTTTGGTTTTTTTTTTTTTTTCCTGGCATTTGACAGGGACACGAGCTAGACTGGCAGAGGGAGGCAAATATAACACAAACAACCCATGAGAAGGGTTGGGGTTTTTTTTCCCAGCTGGGCTTTTTACATTTCTAGCAGTCATCTAACTTTTATCGCCTTCGTACCAAGCTCCCAGGCGAAATGCTTGCCTGCATCTTCTGGCTACCTCCAGGTCCCTCTGCGGTCAAGGGGAGTAGGGAGCACCTCTGAGCCTTTCTTTGAGAGGTGACAGACACTGGATTCGGTTGGGGAAATTTCCTGCCTGTAGATGGATTTTTCCATTCATGATGCTGGTTCCCCTGGATGTTTGCAGACAGAGCTTTGATCCAGCTGACAGGAAATCCCGTACTGAAAACCCTCTGTAGTTAGAAGGGGCTGCTGAGAAGGAAGGGGCTACTTTCTACCTTCCTGGCTTGCTACATTTTTTTCCAGTGATGTGGCATCTACAATCAATCGTGCCAGCAGAGGGGACTGGGATCCTGCACCCTGTGTAGCAGTGGTGCTAGTACAGGGAGGGCAAAGGCAGGCAAAGCTTGGCTGTCCTGATGGGCAACCAGGTAGGAACCCTCAAACGGGGGGCGGGGGGGCATCTTTTTCCCTGAAATAACCCCTCCTTTCCTTTCTCCTACTGCTCTCCGTAGCCTCTCCTGACTCTGGCACTGGGGGTCAAATGAGGGCAGGGGGACAGCACACAAGTAGCTGAAACATTTCAGGGCCCTGGGGGAAACCCAGCTGCAGAGCACTCACCTGGTGGGCTGTAAAGTGAGGGACTCTGCCGAGGCTGTCCCTGAGCCACCAGCTCCCTCACCCTCTGAGGCCCTCTGATAGTGCTGCCAGCTGTGGGATGGGCCAGGACAGCAATTTAGGGAAGCACCTGGCAGCTGTGTGGTTACTCAAGGAGCTCAGCAGCTGTGTCAAGCAGATATGCATGTGACATCCCCCTACCCCCTTTTTATTAATTAATGACTTTGCCTTAAACTCCTTATTTTTTTGTGGGGTGTGGCAATCTTATAGAATCATAGAATTGTCTAGGTTGGAAGGGGCCTTTAAGATCAGCTAGTCTAATCATCAACCTAACTCTCATAAAAAAACCTATAATAATGGATGACAGCTAAATTTTTAAGTCATCGATAATTTTTGGTTTGGCAGTTCACAGCAGTCCCTTATCCCACATTGTGTTGGTGCATCACCTGCTTGGAAGAAGGAATGGGACACAAGCAGTTTGGTTTTTTTTTTTCAGAAGAGGAAAAACAATATCCTGTACTGAAAGAAAGGGTGGCCTTACTAGTGCTGGTAGGAATAATTAGCTACCAGAGCACTGGGCTGTTATGGCAGTTATTGATCCCATGCCTTTGTATCGGGACTTATTCGGCCGCTGTGCCTGTTCACGTATGCCTTGCTTTGGGAGCATGACTGGCACCTCTGGGGAAAGCTCCCTGTTGGGGGATGCTAACCAGCTACACAAAGGCCTCCTGCCCTGATACCTGGCACTCTCCATCTGCTGGTGGGCTCGCACACTGCTTCTGGCCTGACCTAGGGAGAAATGTGTAGCCCTGCTTACAAGCCTCAGCTCCTGCTGTTTTTAAAGGGCCAAAATGGCTCTAAAACGGCTGCTGGGGCAGAAGGACCAGTTTCTGGCCTGTGACTGGGACAGCCATTGCTTTTTCTCAGTGACAACCCACCTGGGTGGTACAACCCTCTCCTTGGCTCCCTGCTTTCCTCCAGTCGCCTCAGCTAAAAGTCCTTCTCTGAGCATTCATGGAGGAAAGATTTATTTTTCCCCTTACAGCAGTGAACTGGTTCTGAGATGCTGGATTCTTGCTTCTGTCTCACATTTCCTGTGTGACCTGGAGCACAGTAGTTAATAACTTGATGGTTCAGTTTTCTAGCTGTAATACTTTCTTTCCTTCTGATGAATATTACAGAAATAAATTCTGTAGTACACGCAAAGCGTCATGCTGCTGTGATGAATGGGATGGGGGGGCAGATTTTTTAAGTTTTGACAGAGAGTAAATTTATTTTTATAACTATACCTCTTGAAAGGTAATTTTTTTTTTCCATTAAAGTCATGGTTCCTGCAATTTGGGGCATTGGTACATTTTTTTTGGTTAGGAATTCATTAGGCCATGAATCATTTTCCATGCACTGACCTTCCTTTGGACGCTTCTATTTCTGACCTCAGGAACGATGCCTTGTGTGAGACATGACAAGCTGATAGGTTGTGAGGATGAGTTTGCAGTTGCCCACTGGTCTTGATGTGTTGTGTGGATGAGTATGTTCATGCCCCAGTGTTTATCAAAATCTTTGTCTGTGACAGATACTTGATTCTGATGTTTTTTTCAAAATTGCTGCTTAGAGTGAAAACATGGATAGTCAGACTGAGAGAAAGATGGGTAAAGCAGGGCTGTGTTTATACAACGTCTGTCATTTTGGAGACTATTTTTTTCATTAGCTACAACCCACGAGCATACACATGGAAAGCTGGTTTTCTTTTTATGTCATCACCTTTGTGCAGATTTGAGAAATTAAACTTCTCCGGGGCATTAAGCTCTGGTATGCTACAATGACCCAGCCGTAGCGAGTGTTCAAGCTCAGAATGGCAGCTTTACATTCTCATCACGTCGTAGCATCCCACGCGGGTGTGGAAGAAAGAGAAAAAGGTACTTGTAAAATTCTGATCTATTTAGGGAAATGACTGGAGACTTTGGCTCTGGCCATGCTGCGGCTGAGTCAGTGACAGCTGTAATCATTCTCCTGATTGACACAGCAGGACTACTTTTTATCTGCAGGTATTTCACCATCGGTCAATAGGAACCTCTCACTAAGTGATTCTTTAAAATTGGATAATTATATTCTCTTCCACTTCTAGCTTTTTGTTTGTAGCTGGTACATCAAAAGTGGTTCTAGGACTGGAATCACCATGCAAACAACTCATCTTTATATGAGCAGCAGACACTTGACAGTCTTTAACACTATCACTTCATTGGATTTTTATTTAAAGAAAGGGAGGAGAAATTCCACATGCCTTAATTTAGGCTGTTATGAAGAGTATGTAGGTAGTACCTGTACAAGTACCTAGCTCTAGGGAGGTATGTTGGTGAGCATGAGTGACAGGGACAATGCCTATATTAAAGTGAATGATTTATGATACCAGCAGGATGGCACCTTCCAAGAGGTCACGATCACGTTACAGATCACGAATAGCCTAAAACTAGGACCCTGATCAAGCATCTTTGTGGCTAAGAGGACCCCTACTAGACACATTGTAATGTATATAAGGGTTTGTAGGGTCTGTGCCTCAGTTTCCCTCGGTGATAATATGTAGAGTTTGCCTCTTGGTTAATTTCTATGAATTAAGAGAAGTAGCCAGATTAGAAAGGATTCTAGCATCCTGTTGCTGGGCATCTAGTGCCCACTGATGTACTGTATGCATTAGTGCATAGGTACCTTTAAATTTTAACCTCAAGTCACTATCAATAATCTAACTTTGTTTAGATTTTTTTATCTTATCTTGATTATTTTCATGTAGAAATGAATTGAGGACTCCTTCCAGTGTATTTTTGACAAAATGAATTCATTACAAAGGATTTGACAAAAAGATTTCATTGCAAAATGAAATCTCCTGAATGTCTAAGATTAATAGAATATTGTAGGAGGTAAAAAATATTATTCAATGAAAGAAATATGCTGAATGTAAAACGCCAGTAGGCAAAATTTGGATCCTGCATGTTAAAGCACGTGACTGATATTCTTGCAGTACATCCTGCATGACTTACTAATTACTAGACCATTAAGTTTAACACGTTAATGAAACTTAAGGATTGAGAAGGCCAAAATGAAATACAGGCTAAATTCTCTCACACCAAAACTTCTGTCAAACCTAAAGGCAGTGTATGTTCAGTACCAGAACAACCTAATTTCTGCAAATAAAAATGACAGAATGGGATTCTATAAAAATGACCATGTTCCAAGAAAATTCCTAGATGACACTAAAAATCACGGAAGTGGGATGCAGTATTTCTACAAATCACATCCCTTAGATGTCAGTGCCAATGAACTCTAAAATCATTCTCCAAAATTCTATCTATAGACGTGTCGCTTTTTCGCTTCAAATTGGGACAATACGTTTTCTGAAATCTAAGCCTGACACTGATACACATAGTGGACCTTGGTGATTCCCATGGATGCTCTCCACTCAGCGGCAGCCTGAGCTCAGCCCATCCGTGGGCTAAAGCTCTTTCAGCAGCAGCATGGCAAAAACCTTCACAAGTGGACACTTTGCCACAGACTGAAAATCCCACAGCACTCACGCAGCAGTTAAACAAGAGGAAACACCAGTTTAGAAAACAATTTTATTAGACAAATTATTTAGACAAATTATACACAGAAAGCTCTGCCACTTGTAACTGAGGCCTTCAAAAAGTGTTTTGTATATCTGTATAATAGGCAACACATCAAAATAGGCCTATTTTAAATATTGTACATGGTTAACAGGTTTTTTTAATAGCTAAAATCACTGCAACATCTGGTATGTCCCTACATAGCTTGTTTGAAATAAATTTTTTTATTTATTGTTTTTTAAATTTTACTCAGAAGTGTGGATGAGTTCATGAATGTTACAAGAAGGAAGCAAGTTGTGCATGCTTTTAGACACTTGCTACCCTGGAAACAAAATGGCCTTTTGCACGATAAGAATTTGTTCTGCCTTACACAGTAGACAATATTTGAAGATTTAGTACAAAAAACAGTGACAGTACAAGATGCTCCCCCAGAACAGAATTAGCATCAAAATAGAATAGATCTGAAGAATATACCTTTTAATTTATCCTAAAGCAAATCACATAGACTGATTCCTATTAATCCTAGCCAAAGAATGAGTTAGGTTAAAATAAGTGTATGATTGCATTAAAAACAAAACCAAACCAAAAAACTCACAAGATAAACTGCTTGCTTTCTACTTAACCGCATTTTTAGTTTTAAGGATTACAAATTGAAAGCTCTTCCTACGTTTCTAACAGGTAACAGTGTTACTTTAAAAAGCTGGTGCCAAAGTGGGCACTGGTTTTGCTCTCACTGCTGTTCTTTCTCTTGTTCTATACAGTTGGCACTAATGTAAAAAATGCATAGCTCCTCTAAATCTAACTTAACATATAAAGGGTTAAAATGAGTGTCTGTTCATTTCTTTTTTCCTTAGAATAACACATGATCATAATTAAGGCCACATCCGTATTTCTCGAGGGCTTTTTTTTTTTCCCTCTACAAACACCATTATTGTATTGATCAACCGTACTGATTTGGAAAATAATTTATTGACCTTTGATCTATGTTTAAACTTCTCTAGAGCTATATTAGGTGTTCATGAATGTGGTATACCTAAGAGAGAGTTCCATTTGTCTAATTAATTAAAAGTAAAATTACCAAGGTTAGCCTTATAGAATGCTCACTAGCCAATGCAAAACCTAACCAAAGGAGTTACATCTAGGTACAAACATTAAATTGCCCCGGATGTTCTAATAAAAAAGTATAAAATATGCTCTGTTGGCAAACGATGCAAGTCAGAATAACATTAAAGCAACCTGTCTTTTCTAAATGAAAAGACCCCCTGCACTGTACATCTTTCCTGTATACAACACATTTTTACTAAAGCTTTATTAAATGAATTGCAATAGCAACGGCTGCCATTTTATAGCTATATATACATGTATATATATATACATACGTGTGTGTATATATGTATATATATATGTATGAGATACTAATTTATTTAACACAACAGAGGCTTCTGCCATATGATACAGTTTACTGTACATAAGAAAACTTTTAACACTGTACAATCACATAAAGGTCATATGCACTGTTGCAGTGCAAAAGTAGATTTAACTGTAGTCTTTACTGGCATAGTAATGGCTTTTTGTAATCCTACAAAATTGCATTCTTGTATTACGGGGCCTGAATGATCTTTAAACTTCACTTGTTTTGCTTTAATTTTTTTTTTTATTTTTTTCTATTTTTGCCTTTTTTTTTTAATTTTTCAATTTTTTAAACTGCAGGGTTTGCCTTTGGTCCACAGTTAAAAGGACACAGCAGTGGAGCACTGACTGGATGCAGCAGAATACATGAAAAGGATTTAAGTTATTGCAATTACAGTAAAAAAAGGCGGTGTGCGAGGAGGAGCAAATGCCCTTCTGTAAAGTAATCCTCAGGGTTTTTCTATGCGGGAATTGCTGCACGTCTCCTATATTTAAAGTATATGAAAAGCCTCAAGTAACCAAAACCTAACATGGTGATAAACCAAGAATAAGTGATTCAAGTAGTAAAGAGAATAAGGGGAGACAGAGGAGACCAGACTGAGAAAGCAGAGAAGAGGAGGAGGAGGAAGAGTTGTTACTAATAATCCTGATTCTTAAATAAAATTTTTAAAAAGGAAAAAAAAATCCGAACAGAAAATAACTCCCAAACAAACTAAACCAAACCTCAAAAACAAAAGATAAGGAAAAGAAAAGAGGTTACATCCATGTTAGTCCCACAATATTACAGCTGCTCCTTGCAAAGGGAGTCCTAAAAAAGAAACGGTGAAGAAACTTGGTCTGATGCTCAGATAGAGGTGCCTCGGTCTGGGTCGCTACCGATATTCAGCCCCAGAGTAGGAGTTGGTTGGTAAGGGATAGATGACATTGTTTTGATGGGGCTCCTGAAAAAGCCACCGTTGGGTGCCCTGTGCCTGAAAGGGCCAGTTCGGTGGTCAGGCACGCTGCCAAAGGAGAAGCCTGAGGCGGCTTTAGCAGACAGTGTGCGGCTCAGAGTCTGGATCTGTTCTGGTATGAAGGTGGTTGTGGTGATGTGAGTGTTTCTGAAGTCACTGATTTGCTCCAGTGCCTGACGTGTGGGTAAAGTGTCAATGTCCAGCGGGGTCAGGTCAATGGAAGAGGTGGAGAACTGTTTATGGGGACTGTCGTCATCTGTGCAGAGGCTATTCACACGCCTGTGCAGGTGCTCCAGGTCGATCTCCTTGTCATCCTGGGGAACGAGAAAAACAAGAGGCACTGCTCACCATGGCTGGTTGTGCTGTGTTGAAGCTTCACAGTGTGATCAGAACTGCTCGGGAAGCACAACGCACGACTAACTACCTCTGGCTGTTGGCTGATGGCATTTCTGAGTGTCACCAGCAAACACCCCCCTCTCATGAAGCTTGGTGGGGCAAGCCAAATGGAGGCAGACCCTTACACCACAGCTACCCTCAAAGCCTGAATCCCAACAGCAAATCTCCAAGTGCTACCGGTTGGTTTTTGTCAGGAAAAGCCAGGAGCTAGGTGTGCTGCAGTAGCAACAGCTGAAGAGCAGGAAATTTTGTGCCATGAAAGCAAAGCATAATCTCAAATGCCTGGGATGTTGCCAGTTCTTCAACTCTGCAATGAGGACTGAGTTTGACTGTCAACATGAGAGGCTCTGAGGGATCAGGCTGCCGTCTCTGTCATCCTCTCAGGGCTTAAGGGAGGGCTAAAAACATCTCAGGTAGCTTTTTGCTTTTATAATATAAATTTTGGCATAGAAAAGCTGAACTTCCAGACAAAAATCCAAGCACCGGTGACTTGCTGACTTCACACGGAAAAGAGTGCACTGGGCAATTTCAAATTACAGTGCCAAAAGAGGGATTCATTCTCCCCTTACCTACAAAGAAGCAATTCCATCGATTCTGATGGAATTACATTCATGTGGGTGAAAAGAGACAGGTGACCTGGGGTATTTATTATAATACATCATCCCTCCTCTTACCTCTGTCCCTTTTCCTTCTCAAATCTCTCCTCCCAAAGAAGTTAGTTAAGCAGGTTTGTTTGTTATAATCAAGAGTTTACGTGCAGAGAAGTTAAAAAAAGAGGAGAAATTCTTGAGTGACACAAGAAATCACCTGTCTTGTACATAGATATTTCTACTGAACTGCAAAGCTTAATTCAAAGCAACATTAAATGTACACGTACAGGGGTATTCCCTCAGTCTAGGTAGTGCAGCTCATTCAGAACAAAAATTGATTTCAACTAACCTTAAAATTTACCTTAATCTCTGTGAAATCTACTGGCTCTTCCAGGCCACTAGAAATATCTCACACTCTAGGACCTCACAGAGGATAATTAGGCAGCCGATAGATGCGCACTGATGACTTCCAGCCTTGATTACTGCAATTCAATGACTGGCTTGATCCAGAGCTCCCTGAATCAATGGCAAAACTCCTAGTATACCGAATGGGCTTGAGATCCCTCCTTTGTCTAGGACTGAAGTCAAGCACTCTGAAAAAGTCCACACCTAGAACAAACTGCAGGAGTTCATCTACTTAGCAAAACGGATCACCGAATATTTGCACTGGTACCACGCCGAACACAGAGCCTGGCTGGAAGGAGGCTGAGAGACCAGCTCCCCTCCAGGATTGTACCCTCCGAGGGCAGGGACAGGGGGACAAACCGGGGGAAAAAGGGCAGGGAACAGGGCATCAGGGATCTCCCAGGGACTGGACGATCGCTGACCACAGAGGCTTTGGTTCGGGCTCGTCACAGGAGGGAAAAAAATGCAGTGCTCATTTCTTGGACTTAGCTTTCTGTCTATAGTTTATTCACACGTGGACATAGACATGGATGCACATAACAACCACACAGGTGACACCAAAACCAAACGCATTCACCAAACGCTCTCTCCTAAAAACTTTGGAGCTGCATATGGATGCAGGAGAACTGGGGCCACATCGGAAGCTAAAGAAATATACAGAGGCTCTATTAGCGTGTGCAAGTCATGACTATGTCTCTGAGGGACAGTCCTAAATATTTTTCCTTCTTTTTTTTTTTTTGTTTTGTTTTGGAGTTTTTGTTTGGTTGGTTTTAATTTTGAAAAAACCATACAAACACCTTGTAATTTAAAATGCCAATCGAGTAAGGATTGGAATTTCATCAATTCTGAGCCTCTATAATTTACTCAAAATACTCCTCTTTCTTCTCTTCAGAGATGCATTTGGGGCTAGGGTCAGACCAGTGAAAATATAGAAGTGGTGATATTCTCCCATGCTTCGCCCACAACCCAATCTCCACCCAATCGATACACCAAAATGAGACCCACTCACAGTAAGATTGTGCATATCTCCATAACATGATCTTTCCTCTTCTCTCTCGTGTGATCAGTAGTGAAATATTCAGCAGTTTTCACATTTAAATTATCATCAGGCTTCAGAGTCAACATCCCATTGAGATTACTGGGGCGGTTCATACTTCTCTCAGAGCTACCGCTTAGGGCTGTCTGCAGACTCAGGCAGACATCAGAGAATGGGTAACTTCTGGTACGTGACTGAAAGGTTATCTTCGCAACCATAAGACAATTTTTTTCAGTATAAATGCTTGCATTCTGGAGCACAAGATGGCAGCCACCAGGAAAAAGGGTTGGCTTGCTGACCACAAACTGGCCCAATCTGACCCCCGACTCTGGACTAGTGGCCTGGAAGAGCCAATGGATTTCATGGAAGCTAAAATGAATTTTAAGAAAGTTAGTTAAGATGTATTTCTTTGCTGAATGACCCTCACATCCAGAATAGTGGGGACATTCGACACATATGTCCACGATAAACTCAATTTTGAGCCAAGCTTTTCAATTTAGTGTTGAGATGCAATTTTAAACGCTAAGCTAATGACCGCGTAACAAAGGTCAGGGAGGCCAAATTATACCATTTGTGGAAAGTATACACATGAGTTTCTCTGCATTTGAAAATCTGAAATTTTGTAGTTATATAAAAAAATCCATGTTATTTTTTCTTTTCATTTATTATTTATTTTTATGTTTTGCACCAGATAACTATGAAGTTCTGAAAGTTTGGGTAAACATTATCAAGTAAATTTTAGGTTTTTAAAAATAATTTACCCATTGAAACTATATGGTTTCCATTCCTGAGAAACCAAATTTCAAGACTAGAGATTCTTTTTTTTTTTTTCTTTTAATAACGGTCCGGTCCAGATCTTGAACAAAAAAAAAAAAAGCTTGGGAATGAAAACAGGCAAGAAAAGATTAAATGTTTTCTAATATCAGTGCTGATGCTGTCTAATTAGGTAGTGTAATTAATCCTGCCTGATTACACAGCATTAGATTAGCAGAAATAAACACAATGGAGAAACTGCAGAGAAGGTGAGATCACTGCACACAAATTAACAGCAATACCCCACAAGCCACACAGATGTGTCTAAGCTACACAGACAGAAAAGCTATAATTGATAGTGCTACATTAAAGCTCATATTTAGGTTCAGCTTTGGGCATCGCTGCCAAGTACATTTAAATAACTTCTTTTTTTTTTCCCTAATGTTTTTCTAGTATATTGTAGAGCTAAATAATTATTTATGAAAGTAAGAAATTTGTTATAGGACTGCATACGGCTCAGGTGGCTGGTAGAGTGACAGGTGGATTGCCACGGAAAGAAACCCATTATACATGCAGGTGTAGAAGCAAACACCTGCTTCGGAAACAAGTCTGTAGTAGATTTCCGAAATAAGTCTGGCCTGGATCTGAAAGATCTAATGTAATTTCCTGAACTGGAGATTAAACAACAAGAACCAAAGTTCACGGACGTCTCAAGAGGTCATTCTGAGAATGGGAACAAGCTTATTTAAGAAACTAACCATTGATCAAGGGGCTAAAGTGTGCAAATCTATTTTGAAAGACTCAGCCACTGAGCTTAGGGAATATGTTTTTCAAGAAGCCAAGAAACCTTTGAACTTACTGGCGAGAATTAACTCTCACCAGTGGGAATAATGAACTAAATATTGATGTATTAATAATGTGCTATTCTACAAGTAACAGTTGTGTTTTACTCAGAATAGTTGCATATTTATACATCACCAATATACTGTTTTTTTTTTCATTCAAGCTTTTCTAGAAATAATAGACAAAGAGATTTTTTGAGGAACAGCATTTTCCTTAAAAAAATCAGCAAGCTAAGGAAATATTTCTGAATTTGATTCCCCACCCTCTCTAATCTTATAAGGTCAAGGCAGCAATCTTTAGGGTGCTTGAAAATTCCCCAGGAGAAATGGAGGGTCTAATACCTCTTTTGATGGAACCCGGGAGCCTTTCCTTTTACTCCACCACGTTTCCAACATTGCAATGAAACAGGATAGGACAATCCCAGCAGCGAGGATGCAGAAAACACCTGCAAAACTTTTTATGTCCAGGGCACCTCCTTTCTGTTTGGTATCCACAGATGAGTATAGATCACATTGACCGTTCTTCGGCCACCACTTATGCTTCAGTATGTCCATGTCGCCATTCTGCTGCAGCTCCAAAATCCTTGAGAAGAAAGAAGAGAGTCAGGGGTTACAGTGGGGCAGCGGAGGTGGCACCTGAGAGCATGAGGCTGTAATCTGACTGTTTGCAATCTTCCCATGTGTCTCGGAAAGCCAAGCAGCTGAGGAGTCCAGATGGACTGATTTAGCTAGAAAAGAAAGCCAGAATAGGGGGTTGCCTGTAAGACTGAGCATATCCTCAGTCTGTGATGATACAGACTGATGATACAGGATACTAGATACAGGGAAGCACATACAAGTCTCTCTTTCCTTAAGACCCTTAATGAAAATGCATTAAACATGGTATTTTCTTAACTGCTTTCACTACAGGCTATGTCAATTGACTTTTGTAGTTTATTAGGTATTTGACAATATATATTTTGCATTTTAATAAAAAAAAAAAACAAAACAGTTTAGATGTACCACAGGATACACATTACCTTATTGTAAACTGATCTTTACCAGTTTACCTAGTCGCTGCTTTGGAGAGAGAGCAGAGCTGTGCTGGTTGCAGTCAGTAAAGTCCTAAACTAATCTTGCTCAATAGGAGTGCGTGAGCAGCTGGTGAACGTTTTCTGTAGGAAAGTCCTTTGCTGCAGAATTCACTTGTTCATGAACTTATGTACCCAAATTTACTGGGCTAAAGATTTACTGGGCAGCTTGCAAGGCCAGCGTATTTAGCTAGGTTTCCTATGGGATAAACATTTTGAGAAATGAGAATTTTGTTTGGAAGAAGATATAGTCAATTTTTTTGACTATAGATATAGATATAGAGTATATAGTCAATTTTTTTCTGAGGAGAGCATGGCTTTGGGGTTTTTTTCTGTTTGTTTTGTGGTGGGTTTTTTTGTGGTTTTTTTTTGTTAAAAAAAAACATCTAGAAGTGACTAGAGCAGCAGTTGGGTACATCTGGTTACCCAAAATAGAAAATTCAATGATTACACTTAAAAAGAATAAATGTTTTCCTCCATGTAATAAATTTGTTTTTAATTTCAGTGCTGGAAGGCAAACAATTACTTATGCAATCATTTGACACAGCATGCAAAAAAATCCAAGTGCACACAAAGCAGTAGAGATCTGGGACGTCGCTATCAGGGGCTGCACTGCATTGAAGGGGGAAGAAAAGCTGTCCCACTGACTCGGGGCTACCATAGCAGCTACGTGCAGTGGCCTCCTGCATCCTCGGGGAAAATCCAGCATTATGAAAGGGAATTCATACCGCAGACACAGAGGCCAACTGCTCTATACAGCTGAGGGAGCTGGGGTTGTTCAGCCTGGAGGAAAGGAGGCTGAGGGGAGACCTTATTGCTCTCTGCCACTACCTGAAGGAGGTTGTAGTAAGGTGGGGGTCGGTCTCTTCTTCCCAGTCACAAGTGATAGGACAAGAGAAAATAGCCTCAAGTTACATCAGAGGAGACTTAGATTGGATATTAGGAAAAATTTCTTCACTGAAAGGATTATCGAACAGGCTGCCCAGGGAAGTGGTGGAATCACCATCCCTGGAGGTATTTAAAAGATGGGTAGATGTGGTGCTTATGGACGTGGTTTTGACAGTTAGGTTAACAGTTGGACTCGATGATCTTGAAGTTCCCTTCCAACCTAGACAATTCTATGACCTCTAATGCCACTTGAACACGTAGTCATGTCAATGAAGCTACTAAATTTTCTATGGCACATCCAAGTGACCCTATACTTGCAGTCCTACCAGGAACAGGAGCCAGACCCAGTGACAGGAAGAGATGCAACTAGGACAAACTGGAAGACGAGCAGTTCTGACTAGATAAAAGGAAAGTGGGGGTGATCAAACACTAGAACAAAGAATTTGCATCATCTCCATCCCTGGCAGTACTCAAAGGCCCAGAGGAACCTGACCTAACTGCTTTGAGCAGAGGGCTGGGCTGGAGACCTCTGGAGGTCCTTTCCCACCATAATTGCAGTTGATACTACAAACACAGTCCATATGCTACTCTCTCTCATGGCATAAGGTGCTTACAGATAGAACTCACCCCAGTTCTGGTTCTTGCTGGCCTAGGATCCCGCATTAGGGGTTTTATGAGGCTTTTGGCCCAAATATTCCAGTCTGTCAGGTTATCAGGAGCAGCAGATAGTCAGCCTAAACAGAACCCTTTTGTATAGGTTCTTGTGGAGTAATAGAAGATTAATTTTCAATGCCCCACACAAACATTTGGCATGTGCGTTTTTATATTTAGGAATTACCGTACTATCTACCCAAGGCAGTAACAGAACAGCATTGCAGGGCTTATTTCTTCTAGCAGCAGCTCTATTCCCCGAGTAGGGCTATTTTCTCCCTTTTATTCAGTCAGTAATAGAATGAACCATCCAAATGATTGCTCTATCCTCATTAATTAAATGATTCTTCACTTGTCAATGTAATTCCTGATTACACAAGACATCTTTTCAACAATAGTCATTTGCATAAAGACACCAAACTTTAGCTTGTTCCTTAACAGAGATTTATTCCTAATTGTACTACTGCTAATTATTGGCAATTTTCTTTAAGGATGTAACATATAAGTTCAATTATTTAAAGGAAAACATAAGAAAGAAGCAGGAACCCAGGATAGTAATTGCATCATTACATGAAAAAGCTGGAGAAATGGAAAGCTTATAATGAAGTCTTGTAAAGCTGCAGCTGAAAACAGATGTTGAGAGATAAAATACATACCAAGAGAAATTCTAAGAGCATGAATATCTGTCTATATTAACTTCACTCAAAGAAAAAGGGAGATCCTGCTTCTATTAGACTTAATAAATACTTTGGTTTTGAATTCAGCCATTTGTGGAACCAAAGTAGTAGTTAGCATACGGAGAAGATTTAAAGATACCAACCTGTTCCTAGTTACAAAAATTCCTATTTTCGTAGCACATTTTCAGAAATGAAAATCATACTTTCATTGAAATTCCATGAAAAACATCATGAGGAAGGGAGGTTTCCTACAAGCGTGCGCAGCAGGCACTGCTATATACTTGTGAGCCACAGGAGCTTCCCACACGATGGCACTCTTTCCATAAAAATAGGTGCTTTTGCTGCAGTTCCTGCCGGGTGCCCTTACCCAGCCCAATCATACCTGTTGGGTGGCAGGTACTACAAGCCGTTTGATATTTGATTTTCAAATTTAATAAATTACTGAGGTAATAATACATTAACTAAATGCCCTGAACGAGAATGATGCACTAGCTGCTGTAATTCCAGCAAGCGCCTTTTCTCACAAGTCCCAGATTTTTGCAACTGAACTTTTCCTCAACAGTCTGGTCTCCTTTGAGCCCGCTGGATTGGCAGGGAGTAGTATCACAACACATAAGCCAGTAGTAAGAGCGGTGACAAGTTGGGTGCATGAGCTCCTGCTGTTTTGAAACACCATAGCCTTAAAAAGCTTACCAAATATTGAAACACGTATCGGAATAATCTGATTTGTTTGAAAAACAGGACCTTTAAAACTTGCTTACGGCTAGAGTGTGGGTTTTCATAAATTCTTCTCTGGCAGGCAAACTGTTACAGTACCATTTTTCAAGGCAATGACCTGAAGTTAAAGCTGCACAAAAGCAGATGTCTGCATGTACTTTAACTAATTTGGCCCTGAATTCACAGGGGATAAAAACACAGAAAAAACTAGACTGCCTGTGGTTTCCAAATCTGACAGTGATGTGAACAAATCCTACTGGATCAATAGGAATAGGGCTGGATTCAACTCGGGAATTACATACTTTGCTGCTGGCTGTGAAATGTAATTACTCCTGCAAAATACCCCCAGATAAAACACCCCAACTTATTATGATAGCAAGGTGTCACAAATGTTACAAAACTGAGACATCTGCGGCAACACTGCTTTTGTGGCATCAGTAGCAAGCAAGAGACACGACAGGGGGTTTATGATGAGACCAGAAGTGCCAATGCATGGTCCGAGATGTCAAAGGTTACTGACTGTCAGCTTCCTGCACCAGGAATGTGTTATCCAGAGGGATAATTTCCCCATTGGCACTGACAAGGAGAGGGAGGAGAGGTGCTAATCTGACTGAGTCTCCAGGGTCAGGCTGCTGCAGAGAGGAGGTGCTCACAGCCGTACAACCAGCACCCACTGTCAAAAGCGGGGGAAAAAAGTAAATTTTTTATTTAAAAAAAAAAAAAAAAGGCTATTTGTGTACCTCAGCAGGCTGTGCCTTGGGGGTCCTGAACCAAGGTCCCACCCCTTGCACTGGCTCCTGGGGCGCTCTCTCAGGTTGTTTTTGGAAGAGCTCGGTGCCTGCAGACAGGGCCCGGTGGTTAAAAGAGCTCGAGAAGCTTCTCCAGTGGCAAACCAAGAGTTAAACTCCTTGGGCAAAAGCTCCACGCTGGAGTTTTCTAACAAAAAAATCTGGTGCCAAGTCTTCACAGAATGCAGTTCCCCTCTTGGAAAACAAGGTATAAAACTGAGCTGATTTGTGACGATCCTTCAGTTATCAAAACAAATAGGTAGGAAGGAACCCACAGAGGCTTTTTATGTTTCAGTGAAATGACCACCTAAATCTTCCTTATTCATGGAAATAACTGGAGCGATGCTGACTCCTGTGACCTCTCCCTGAGGGGCCTTTAGTTTTTGGCAATGCAGCCCACCTCTCAGCAGCACAGCAGCTTTCACAGGTGCCATCTACAAGGCTGACTCTGGGCTTTGGAGGGACGGCCACTGCCTGGCCTGGCTTGTTGCCTCCTGCCTGGGGAAGGGACAGGCCCACTCATGGGGAGGGAAACAAGGAATAAGGATGGAGACAGGCAAGTAGGAAGTTCTTTGGGGGTCCTTTTCACCTCCTCCCCTGCCAGCAGTACCTCGTTGTGTCACTGAGACTTGATGAATTTTCATTAGTTTGACCTTATCCTTGGGGCCTTGTGGTAGACACACAATAACGCTCAAGCCTTGACTTTGATGCTATTCCCAGTGCCAAGAAATATTGTCATTCCCCAGCTGCCCAACAAATAGTGTTTGCATCATCCTACAGCCATGGACCATTACAAAGATGCTGATGAGAGCGATGGATTTATCTGGATTCACCTACAGGAGGAAAATACCCTGTCTTGCCCAAATGCACAGAATACAGAGACAAGGAATGGTCAGAAATAAAACTTGGAAGTATTTATAGAGCTGGTGGGAAGGTGTTCATCCAGAAAGCGCTCCTTGCCTGGCACCAGCTGCACTACCCAGTTATCCATCTCTAGACCTAAGCCTAGAATTAAAAGGGGCACCAGATCATTCAGAAATACAGCCCAGAAATGGAGAAGGCATGGGAAGGTACAGGGCAGAAGTATCTGTCCCAACAGGAGTGAAAGAGGGGAGCAGTGCCAGTGCCTGCCTGTGAGTGGATAGAGGCCGTGCTAGGAGAACTTGAGAGATGAGCAAAGCACCTGGGGGCAGAAAGATCATTCCTATTCCAGCCCTTCCTTTGGCTACAGGTCTTGATATCTGTAAATAAAATGCTGGTTTTGAAGAGACTATTTTCTGGTTTTCTGTGTTTGGTGTTTTTAAATTTTCATTGGCTTTTTTTTTTCCCTTAAGCCAGCATTTTAATGAGCTGCCAATCACAGGCTCCACAAGAAGAAATTTCTCACACCAGCCAAACGCAGCTTGGGCTGCCAGATTGGGTGAAGCTGCGCTCCCCCTCCACCCGTCCCTGCCACTTAACCCAGCACAACAGTGCCCTTGGGTCCAGCTGAGAAGCCTTGTTTTCTGGCAGGGACTCCAAGCAGATTTAAACCCAACTAACTCGTGCCCCACGAGGGTGGGCAGGCAGTCGCCTTCCGATCTGCCCTTCGGCAGCGCTCGGCATCACGCTGCTGTCGCTAGGAACTCACCGCATCTCACTTCCTCCATAGGATAGAAGTGGCAATAGAGTAAACCAGACCTGCTGTTCAGCATCAAGGATCTGCACATCAGACAATATTAAAGAGAAGGCAGCTGACCACCTGCTTTGCACAGCAAATAAACCATTAATTTTAGAAGACGCAGCACTCATGACTTAGATCCCATAGATTAGTGTCACTTTGTTCAAATTAGTGAACTTTTTACTTAAATCCATTAAACTTACATGGACACTCTCTAAAATACTGAAGGTTAAACTTAAATGAAGCAGCATCTGCAATAATAAGAAGTGAGATATTAATTATATTTATTATACAACCGTGGTGGAATTTTACAAGGATGGTTCTATAGTAGTTTTATTCCAGCTGCGGGGATTTGCTGAATAGTGACAATTCAGAAACCTACATAAAGACAAAAATAATTATTCAAGATCTTCTGCTCACTTTTAATATAGAAAAAAGTTGAAGTGAGCTTAACTGGCCTCTTATCACGCAGATCTCTCCTGCTCAGGAGAAAGCAGCAATAGAAGTATTAGTACCTATTTATAAATCTGAAATGGCAAGAGAACATCTACAGAGAGTTGCAAAAGTATCATAGACACTTATTTGGGTCAATCACTATTTAAGCTGGGTTCAGTCTCAGATTTTTTTTGAGGAAAGTGACAAATTAAACAACAGAAGTTTTCATTAAGAATACACCAAAATGAAATACTAAAATGTTTGTCCTTTAAGAAAAAACATTTTTTCTAAAAAAAAACCACCAAAAAGATCATAAGGATTATCTGTGACTAATCTGTTTAGACCATCTGCTGGTGTTCTATGAGAAGGAAAAATAAACAAACAAGGCATTCACTGAACCTGACCCAGCAGTCAATGAATATGCAAGCTTCATCTTCAGCTAAGAGTAATTATATGAGAAATCAAATTACAAACATGATTAATCTTAAGAGTTGTGGTGACTAGCAAACTTTAATTTTTATATATTGTATATGTTTATGTTACCTTTAAAAGTCAAGCACTCATTACAGCTATGGCAAAATGATTTTTGCTAATATCAAATTTGGGCTCCAACAAATTGATAACAGGCAGAATGAAAGGAAGCAAAAAAGATGCAAGATAGCTGAAAAGGAAGAGACATGAAGTCTCACAGAGACCCAGAGCATATCTGCAGTCAGAAAGGGAACACCTTGGGTGGTCTTTGAAAATGTCAGCATCATCCTTAAGCACACTGTGATATTTGGGTTACTGGGTAAAGAAAAAGATCTTTCATTTCCAGTGTAGGAATCTGGAAATGATCATCTTTGCTTGCAGCCATGCTTCAGGCAGTGCAAAGACTCATTCTTACACAAACTACTTACATCCCCATGTTGAAAAACAGAAGACAAATCAGTTGCGTTAAGTCCTGTTAACTGACAGCCTAGAACAGCTCATTTTTGAAGTAAGAGATCTAGGTGGTACTTGCATATTTGACATTTATTTGCTATTTACATAAGCAAAGATGATAAAATACTTAGCTGATGATTATTGGGGTCTTTTAAGCCCTTAAAAATGAACAGCAAAGACTTCAACATTTTCTTTTAGATGGTGTTTAAATGAATGATTTACATAGTTTTAAACTATTATTTGAGGTTCTTTACATTCCAAATTATAATATTTAAATCAAACTATCTCCAGAGTGAGCAGAGCTGTTGATAGGAGAAGCTAGACAGATAAATACATAGTCTGAAGATCATATCACAGTAATATGCTTTGTGTCTGAAATCTGACATTTAAAAATATCTCAAAGGTTTTTATCTCCTAGGTACTTGGTTACAGTAGTGAAAGCTTCCCAGATCCATTCCTATCCAAGGTTTTAAACATATTGGGGCTTGAAATTGGTACTTCTGAACATGAACATTGCACTAACCAACCTTATAGGTTAATGTTATACTGAGGAGAGCCCTCTCCAAACAATCCTTTGGGTACTGAAAGTGAAAAAGTTTAAGTTTTTCCATATGATAAATTAGCACTTCAAAATTTAATTCATTACTTTGATTTGTTCTCCCAGGCAAAAGGGTTTCATAGAAGAACCATTTCTAGAGACACCTCCAAAATAGGCTTTAAAGAAAGTAAGTTTCTTAAATCATACTAATGAATACTCTTCAAATAGCCACTATACTGCTGTGTGTGTATCTGGGGAAGCCTAAGGAACTGCCACAATTCTGCCTAGGAAATTACAAGACTCCTTGCCAAATTTACAGGAGGCACTGAAGAGTGAATGCAACCACCCTTAAAAAAATAATTAAAAAATTAAAATGTCTTAAACTAAATTTTGCAGTTTGAGAAATGCTACTGCTACTTTTCAGGCTAAACCTGAACCTGAAGATATGCCAAATCACACTTTTGACACAAGCTTGGCCCAAGTTACAAACAGACCTACCCAAGATGGGTGCCCCTGGAAATACGGCCTGGGGCACCTCATTTGGTCCGGGTTCAGCTCTGCTTACTTTCCCTTCCAAGGTACATCAGGTAAGCCTCCCTCAAAGACATGCAAGATCATAAATTTCTCTACCTTTATAAGCATTCAGATCTTTTGACCTCCCCTGGGTGTAGAAGGAAATGATGAAAGATAAAGCAGTACAACCTTGCAAGCAAAACATCTGCCTGACTGCTGTGCTATGCTCAATCTGTGCACAGCCTGAACCAATGCATTACTGTTGCCTTCAGAATGTATGGGGAGATAAGCTAGGAATTGCTCTAGTCCCTCTTCTTCACCAGACCTAGCAATTACCTTTAATAACACACCGGTGTGCCAGAATGCCAACCCCATCTCCATAGGTTTCTGGCAACCAGGGAGCTTACTGACAGATTTTGAAGACAGACCATCTTTCAGTGCCCTCACAGGACTACCAGTGATACAAAGAGCTGAAGAAACCTGGCACAGAAATCCTGCTAGCTACTGGAGGTTATGAAAGTTAATAATTGATGTTTTATTGCCCTCCTTCCACTGTATATGAGTCCTGAGGGGCTGCAGCTACTTTGCATGATAGGAATCAGGGCTTTAAGCAGCATGGTGTTTACTCAAGGGGGTCACACTACGGGAGATTTCCATATTATGGAGAAGTGCCTTGATAAGAACTGAGTGCCATTCAATCTGGAAAACAATCTGTGGGAGGACTGAATGTTTATTCTGTTAATGAAGGCATCTCTCTGGTACTGCTGCTGGTTTTTCAAGAGCCCCAGCCAGCTATCTTTGCTGTATTCTTGTCTCCCAAGCTTTGCCTAATCAGGTCCTCTGGTCCCTTCTGCACTGCAATAAGTAAGTGCTGAACCTGTTCGCACGCATAATGTTTGTTGTTTTTTTTTTTGCCTCTGGGTTTTAGCACTTTGGAACAAGGCAGCACAATCCAGACCTACCATTGCTCTCAAGGCTAGAGGAAGCAGAGCAGAAGGAAGACTGCAGGAGGATCTGAAACTTTGCATTCCACCTGATACCCTTTCCCCCCCACCTCAAATCTAGGCCCGTATTATTCACACAAACTTGAGGGATGTCTGATTTGTGCCAAATGCAGAAAAGTCACTACCATACCTAAGTCTTCCATCAGGCATTTCCACCCAGGCAGAAGCAGGGGGAAATAACTGCTTTCCCTTGCATATCACCCATCCAGGTGAGAACTGAGAGTTTTCCATAGAGTAAGAAGAATAAATTAGAGAGTAAGATCTTGCCACCTGAAACAATGTACCCCTCTTATGCCCTATATATCTAATATTTCTTATTGGAGTGTCCACAGGGTACATTCAACAGCAAAAATGCAGAAGTGTAAGTTAGAAACAACATAAACAGAAAAGTTTCAAGGAGTAATCTCAAAATTAATTTTTAAATTGAATGTTTAAAAACCCCATAAAATCAACTTCCTAACAGAGCAACAGTACAATCTGAATTTTTTTTTTTTAAAACTCCAGAATGATTTCAAAGCATTTGAAATTGTGACACCATTTAGCAATTTTCATGAGGAATTCTGCATATCTTGATTGTCAAAATCCACATGGTTAAATCCAGTAATTATCTTACATCCTGTTCTTCAAAGTAAACAATGGAATTTCGGTATTTAGTTTTTCAGTCTTAGAGCCCTTAATTGTTTCTCAGTGTTTGGGGGTTTCCCCACGACCCTCACCAATCTATTGGTAACTGACCTGAAGATTTTATTACATCCATCTCAGGGCAATCTGACACATACAAACCAGTAGCTTGCAGAGCAATGACAGCACACATCATTTGTATCCTAAAAGTGTTTTACAGTTTGACCAACCAAATCTGCAATTACAGGAGGTGCCTTGAAGCAAAAATCTTTCATGGTCGGCCAGACTGGATAATGGGCACGCTTACCCTCCATTATTGTACCTGCTGACTTCTTTTACAAAATGATTAATCCCGCTTGCAATTATGCAATTTCTGCCATCCACATCTCAGAGGAGGAAGGTTGGGAGCAAATAAGCAAGCCTTACCCTCCCCCTCTTTCCTCCCTCTCCAGTAGAGAAGGCCCATGGAGCAGCTTCCCACAGGAGCTGCTGGGCTGGGCTTGCTCCTGCCATCACAAACACGGTGCCGCAGCAGAACTGGTGTCGTTTGCTGCTACTGCCACAACGCAATGCCAAGGTTTGCCATCTAACAATGTATCCCATCATTTTCCTGTGCTTTGTGCCTGATAAACTGTGGCCAAAAGAAATAACCCCAGAAATAAAATACAAGGTGCTCCCAGGTGCTATTCTATCAACTCCCCTCTGCAGCATGCCAATGACTTTGTAAGGATTTAACAATTGCATAGCGTAGGTCAAAACCAAGCGACTTGGCGCTGAGATTCAATTTGGATAAGCCAGTGAGCCTGCTCAAATGGTCTGTGCATGTCTTCTTCAAGATCAAGGGCACGCGGTCAAATTCTGCAGCTTCTTTTTGCTAGCACAGAGAAGCGAGCTCCTTCTATCTGCCCACAGAGGTAGATCTGAGAAGTGGGCAAGAGCTCCTGTTGCTGTCCCACTGCATGTTGCTCAGCTCAGAGCACAGGGCAGGTTTGGTGACAACCAGGTCCCATCAGAGTGTCTCTCTAGCAAGATCTGCTGCAGTCAAAAGTAGAGTTTTTGGAGGAAAAGTATAAGAGAAAGCGAGCCATATATATAAAAAAAAAAAAAATAGTTTCCCAAGTTTAGAGGATGAATCAGGACTACCACGACTTATCTTGAAAAGTTATCTGGCAGGAGAAGAGATGGGAGCGTGAACGGTGGGATATTCCCAACCCTAATTTCCCAGTTTCAGAAAGTAAAAGTGTATTTGTGGGAAGGCAAAGGAGGATATTAACAGGTTCTTATTTTTACCCTGCCAGTTGACCTTTCTCAACCTCTGTGTCAGACTGAAAATTAGGATTCCACCAAACATCCCTGTTGCCATGCTGCAAATTCACAGCTGCAGAAGATGATGCACAGTAAATCACTGTCCTCTCACTGAGAGCTGCCATAAATAATTCCACAGGAGTTCTCCCCCTGCAACTGGCAGCTGCCTGCAACTGCTGGGAACAGAGCTGTAATGCAGCCCCCAGGTAGGGAATGGAGAAGAGGTAAAACAGAACAGTCTGAAAAATAAGATCCTGGCATTTATCATCCCATTAACTTGTAAGCCTTTCAAAATATTTGTCTCTTCTCTCCCACAGGAGATTTTCTATAAGCAAGTTGTCATAACTTCAGACAAATTTCAGGAACACGTTATGTTAATTTTCTGAAAGTACCTAATCTTAAAAGTATTTTCATTAACAGCAAGTATTATCGCTCTACTTTTACAGAGGAGAAAGCTGAGGTGAAGACTGTGAAGCAGGCATGACAAGATCAGGCCTCAGGTGAGCAGCGGAAACAGTGGTTGAACCTGGTCCCTGCTCTCTCCACTCCCTCTTGCACTGGGTATATTTACTTGTTCTCCAGGGGGTGGGCGGGGGGGTAAGGAAAAAAAAAAAAAAAAGAGAGAAGGCAAGGAAAAAGAGCAGTTTGGCAGGCTACATGACAGGTGGAAAAGGCCAAAGAGATGAAAGTGTATTAGCCATGACTTCCCAAGTAAGCAGCTGGCTGGCCCTGTTGCTCAGCCTCTACATCAAGGACAGCTTTTGAAGGCTCATGCTGCAGCATGGCCTCTCTCTTGTTGGTCAAGATGCTAGGCACTTCCCAGGCTTGGGCAGGCCCCAGGGTTACCAGCAGGGCTGAGCTCCAGGCAGGCTCAGCCCAGAGGAGGACTCCCAAGGCGATGGGCTGTGGTGGGGCTGGAAGGAGGACAGCCCCCTGGCAGCACTGCAGCCTCTCTCCAGCTCTAGAGAGATTAGAGTGACATTGGTGGCTGCAGACAGAAGGAGATGAAGGAAGACCCTTTTTGACATTCCCAGTCCTCTCCAGCCCCACCTGGCACTAAACTCTCCCCTGAAACCCTGCACCATTCAGGCCTTGCATAATGTATTATCCTTAACTACAATTTTTTTCACCTAATTTGAGCCAGGTCTCACAAATACCTGCGGACAAGCTCCAGAGGATACTTGACTGAAGGGAGAGACCAAGACTACGTATTGCTGTACATCTCATGGGCACTGCCTGAAGCTGGGGGTAAAGAGCAAAAAAACCAAAGGTAATTTTGATTCATACCTCTCATGCTTGGCAAAAAGTAGGAGCAGAGGCTTTTTTGCAGTGCGTTTGTGCTGCTCTAGAATTCACATAACTAGGATCAACTATATAAAAAAGTTTTAATTAGGATTTTGCTAATCACCAAGCACCTGGCTAAAGTTTCCATTGAATGTTTTTCCAGCCAGCATGGAGGGAAAGGGGATTTATAGAATCCTAGAATAGTTTGGATGTGCCAGAGTTCTGTAAATATCTTTTTAAAATAGAGATGAACCCAACTGCTGAGAATTGGTTAAAAAAAAAAAAAAAAAAGACAGATGCCAGATGCCATTCAGATATTGCTGTGGTTGACTGGAGATAGCAACACTAGAGGGAGCTTTCCATGGAGATTGTGTATAGATATTTAGAGCTGAGCTGAGGGGGGGGTGGGTTGTTTGTTTAGACTAGTTTCTAATTCTGATTTCAATTATAAACAAAGAAGAGTCTTTTTTTCCTTCCAAACCTCCCTCTTTGGTTGGGTTCCAGGTCAAATGGGATATTCTGGCCAAGTTTCTCAGAACGAAAGGTATATACACAGAATACAGGCAAACTGGGTTCATACCCTCTTTTCCCAGTTCAAAGCAAGAACTACAAACTAGATGTCTTTTGTAACAGAGATTATCAAGTAGGGAAGTCACGCCAGAGACAATGATAAGAGACTTGCCTCTGTAAGTAAATCTCTAGTTTAGGAAGCTACTGCAGGGTGCAGGAAAATCAGACATAAGAACCTGACAGCATTAAGGAGAGCTGTAAGCCTTTAGAAAAAAAAATAAAAATACCAAGGCCTAAATTTCTTCTTATTCCCCCCTGCTTTGAAACAGAATTTTGTTTTCTAGACAGCTCTTACAAAAACTGGAATTAAATAGCTAGCACAGCAATTCTGTGCTGGAAAGGGCTGCCCTCAGCTGCATTGCTGTTGGACCAGAGCTTGCACTAGCCACTCATTGCCCTCTGGCACAGGGAGGTCATGGGTGCAAAAAGGCAAAGCTCACCCACACTGCCTGCTCAAGAAAAGCTCTTTATACCACTTCGAAGGATTACTGAGGGCTGGCAGCAGCACTGACTACTTTTCATAAGTCAGAGCAAACCCTCTGCCTTCTGACACCTACCTTCTCTCCATTCCTATCTCGTTGGATAAGTGGAGCTCAGCAACCAAAGAGATTCCAACCAGCCACACATTAAGCACAAGACCGTGCCTGCCCTGGGGGAATGAACCAGCACCCATTACCCAAGGAGCCTATAATCATCATCTGTGTCTTTTTATTGTGTAATTGCAATTACAGGTGAATGGGATCAAAGAAAATGGAACCAGCTGTAGAACAGTGCAGCAGAGATTTGTCCCCTGACTGGAAACAGAAGCCAGCACAGCAAGGCAGCAACCAGCATTAACAGGGGTGGGAGACATATTTTGTTTTAATGTCACTGTGTTGGCCAGGCAGCCCAGCACAGAAAACTTTTTGAAGGCAAAAAAGTACTCACACTGGTTGATTTTCTTCTTACAGCCATTTTACTTCAGAGCAGTAATACTGACAAAACAGTTGGCTCTTGTTCACATCTACAGAAGTTGGGTTTTAACTTCTTTTCCTGATAGATAAGCTCCTTAAGACTACGCACATGTTTGCAAATTAAATTATTATTTAACATAACACACTATAGATTTTTTTAAACTTATTTTTACTGCAAACTTTGAGTTTAACCAGATTTCAGGTGAAACTCTTTAAGAGTTAAGAATGAAGTTCAGAGTTACTTCTTATTTTGTGTTTATTTTTCTTAAATAAATAAAGCAAAGAATAAACTCAGCATGAAACACCAGCTGATGGAGGGTTTCAGTAGCAAAAGAGACTCACATTTAATTTTAAAATAATTTTTGGGATGCACTGTATTTTTAGGTTTCTCTTTTTTGTTCAGAGGACATGAGCCAGTTTTGCTTTTGGCACTATTACAGAACCACAGAATGGTAATGATTGGAAGGGATCTCTAGAGATCACCTAGTCCAACCCCTCTGCCAAAGCAGGTTCACCTAGAGCAGGTTGATCAGGAACGCATCCAGGCAGGTTTTGAATGTCTCCAGAGGAGAAGACTCCACAACACCTCTAGGCAGCCTCTTCCAGCGCTCAATTCAATTTCCTGTGTTCTTGTTGTCCTGTTGCAGGGCACCACTAGAAGGAGTCTGGCCTCACCCTCTTGACACCTGCCTTTTAGGCATTGATAAGCATTGATAAGATCCCTTCTCAGTCTTCTCCAGGCTAAACACACCTAGGTTTCTCAGTCTCTCCTCGTAAGATGACTCCTCGATGATCTTCACAGCCCTCTGCTGAACTCTCCAATAGTTCCTTGTCTTTCTTGAACTAGGGGCCCTGGAACTGGACACAGTACTGAAGATTACCTGTCTTCCCAGTCCTGCGCATGACCACGGGGCTAGGAAGAGATTTTACTGGATAAGTGGCCACATTATAGTGGCTTCTGGGATGCTTTGGTCCTGTTTACCTGCTTAGATTTTGAAGTCAGGAGAAAGAAGTGTCTGCTTGCAAGGGAAAGATTTAAGTTCACAGGGTTGCTTGAAATCTAACATCCAGAAAATCTCCATGGTCCTTGCACATGCTGATCCTTTGCGTTAGCAACATTTCCAGCTCTTGTAATAGAGCCTTTTCCCTAAAGTACATGCCTAGAAAGGCCAGTGAAAATTTGAAGTTTGCATTTCGTTAGCTGTTCACTGCTTGCAGTCTGCCTTGCTATGGGGGGGAACTGCCACACTGTCACTCTAAGATGCTTTAAAGAAACTAGAGGAAAGTGGAAGGCGTCTTTCCTTTCCTTTAAATGTATCCCTTTTGAAAAGCTAACGTCTGGTTTTGGGGGCTCTGATTCACAACTTGGGAGCGTGCAGCGCTTTAGACCTTGACTATTTTTCTTCAGCCTGCAAACGAGGGGATACTATACACTCCCATTTACCTCGTAATTTTACTTGACTTCTGCTTTATAGATCACAGATTAAAAAGAAGGCAAAATAAGTCACACGCAAAGCCAAGAAAGATTAGAGGGTTATGAGCCACGGCTGAGACAAGCAATTTGGGGAAGAGAGGTGGAGATGGGAGGTGAAAGGAGGCTGTAAATACCTGAGAGGTAGCAGGCTGGTAAAAATAATTGGGTGGCTAAAACTGAGACAGGACATTTAACCAAAGCCACCTGCAAGAGGGGAAGGAAATCCCGGCGGGGGAGAAGGACCTGGGGCACTAACCCCACCAAAGTCACCCTCAGCTGCAGGGATATGTCCCCAGGCTGGGAGGGCTGGTGCACTAAGGAGGCATGGTGCTAGCACAGTCAATGAAAAATCTCTCCCTAACGAAGGCCCAGAGTCCCCTCAGCAATTAGTGCCTAATTCTCTGCCAAGGAGATTTTGACCTTCCATGCCTTGTTGGAGCTGCTCTCTGTAACTGAAGGCTTAGTGGAGGGGATGGGGTCATCAAGCTGATTGACCTCATTCGGCTGGAGAGGGGCCGGTGACAACATGGGTAAGTAGCCAAGGAAAGCAAACTGGCTGATTTTATAGTGTCCTTGCCTTTTATCTCAGTAAATCACATATGAGGGATTTTATGACAGTCTGATAAAAAACAGAGTTACCTGGTAAGTGGCACTGGAGAGACAGATGCTTGTGTGCTCCATAGAGACACGTAAAAACAGCACAAAGCTTATTAGTCATGGGGCCTTAAAATGTAATCAATTTAATTTCTTTTCATACTGACACACAGTTTATAACATCAGTACTACAACATTATCTCCCAAGCTGAGAATTTCAGGCAACATTTTCCAAAGCAGTTAAATAATAACAACATCTCAGGGTTTTGCAAAAATAGACAATATGTTTGGGCAATATTACCTTTCTTGACACACTTCAAACAGTGGTGGTAAAGGTCCACCCAGTCTGTCTCTAGTCACCAGAAGAAGCCCTGCCCATGACCGAATCCCTATTGAATTTTCCCTTATATGACTGCATCTTAGACACCACTACATTCATGACAAATTTGGCTCTATCTCCTTTGTCACTATATTGCAGCAATATCCCTGTGGAGTGCCAGCAGGTTTGGGGAATGCTGGCACTTCAAAACGGGTGCAAATAGATCACAAGGAGCACATGAGGCAACATTTGCTCATGTGCAGATGCTGTTTAGAGAGATGAACATTTCTCTCACTACTGCTTTTTTGCTTTGGTATGATATGAGATCTTGGTGAGGCATTAAGACCACCAGGCACACACATGTGACACTATTAGAGCACGGTAGCAAGCAAGTTCCATCATCTTTATGGAGCACGCAATACTGCACCTGGCAGTCAAGCAGCAAAGCTATTTTTTCTCTTGTAATTACTTACAACAGCATTTCTTAATCTGCACAGCACTGCCCTCCTCCCCATCCCGCCCTGTTGAAATGCTATAGACAGCAAATGAGGTGTGAAGCCCCCACCTCACCTCAGGAACCATCAAGTATGATAAGGTACGAAGAGCTCTTAATTAGGCTACCATGGGTTAGAGGAGCAATTTATAGGAAGCACTCACCCAGCTTTTGAGAGGTGCTGAGAGAGGTCCCCGTCCCCTAGTGCTCGTACAACATGAGCTCCAGGTCATTACTGACCTTGACAGAAATTACATGGCGACTCCCCAGCTCCCTCAGGGTTACAAGGGGCAGATGGGAAGAGCAGCCATATGAAGCTGTACTTACAGTGTCAGATTTTCCTCCAACATACAGTACCTGCTGTACAGAGATGAAAGCGATGCAGCCATAGCTACATCGCTCAGCTCGATGCTTTTATGGTTTGCTTCTGATAAGATGCTGGTTCAGAAAAGGTCTCCAGCACTGACACTTCATTAAGAATGGAGACCACAGTCTTTAAAATGTGGAGTCTTTCTTATTCATTAGATTATTATCTGTACCTACTGGGCTAAGTTAAGCAAAAACACCTCTCAGTTGACTCATTTTGGCAGCCAGCAATTGCTCAGGTTTTTTCATTAGCACCTTGTAAAAGATTTCTCAACATGTTTAATTTCAAAAACTTAATAGTTGAAAAGAAGAAAAAAACTAGATAGGAAAATAAGATAAAAGACAACTGTAGAAAAAAAATCATTATCTTAATTACAGAGCAGCTTTGTCTTCTAATGGGAATGTAATTCTTTCACAAGACAGCATTGCTCTAATGGAGGATCCACTTTAAATTGGACTGCAGTTTGCACACTGCACTGAACTTGTATTTACTGCATTTCAGAATTGTACTTGTGGATGAAAAACACCCATTTTTTCACCCAAGATTGCAGATTCATTTTGTAGAGCTCCCTTGCTATGGAGCTAAATATCCCAGGATATTCAAAAAAGTAAATCAATAGCAATGGGTATTTTGCAATGGGGTTTTTGATTGCTTGTATTTTTTTTTTTTTCCACAGGAGGCATTGCTCCCTCTTCACTGCAAATACAACTAATGAACTTGCAGAGGTGGAAAACACGTGCTTCTGTCTTCTGTCCCCCACATGGCTATCAGTCTGCTGCTAAGTGATTCCAGAAAACTGTAGCTGAGCCAAAAATGAGTTGTTCATTCCGAAGGAAGTATTAGTTGCACCCACTCATCCTTCTGAGATTTGGTGTCTCAGCTGCAAACTCCTTCTTTGCACTTGAAAGTGGTGCCATTGCTCTGCCCTGCGGTGTCAGAATGTGCATTACTGGCTGCTTTTGTCCCTGCTCCTGCCCCCTATAGTTCTATTAATTTGTCTCACCAAATGTGGTGGAGTACCATGGATGCCTACTCCCCAAGAGACTGCTGAAAAGGAGTTGTTGGCAAATAACCTTTTTGTTCTGTGATTGCTATTCTGTCTTGCCTCCAGCAAAACAGAAAAAAAAACCAAGAAGAAAGTAAAACCCCAAAACACTGCTTGATGTAGATAGTACTGGGTATTGCACTGAACTATCCAGTTGGGAACCATCTGAAATTCACAGCAGCTGAAATAACATAACTTAGAACAAAGTTGTCACTTTGCAAGTTTGGAAATTTATTAAGGGCCTCCTGACATGCTGGATGTTCAAATGGCTCTGGCCAAGGAGATCTGTAGCAGACTGTGAAGACAGAGCACTATTTTACACAGCTCATATCCTAATTGAAACATCATTGAAAGCATTTCTCTGCTACATTTCCCCCTACAATATTGTAGATAGTTAAATTCTCTAATATGGTTATCCTTTTAGAGGGGACTATAGAACCTGTCCTTTTCAGGTTTTGCACAACAGCACGCTTCTCCTGGATGGGAGTAAAGATTCAGAGAGCATCAGGTTAACCAAGACTTAAGGCCATGTGTCTGGGGTGAGATCTCATGAGACTTACAGAGGACATACAGATTGGAAGATTCATTCAAGCCTTAAGTTGAAGTCTTTACATAGAAGGTCCTTCTGATGGACAGTTGCTCCTGAAAAATTCAAGGACAATTTATAAGAGGTAATTTTTTTTATAAGGACTGAAATGTACAACCATAGCTTTGGGGAGCTTATTGTCAGTGGGGTGAGAAAACTCATATTCACAATTACAACGAGAAGATGTGACAGCTATGAGGACTCCTGAAGAACACTGAAGTGACTTGAAAATGGGAAGCTACTTGAAGATTCATAGCACTTCATATGTTGCAAAAGATGTTTTTTTGCCACTAGCTAATTCTGGTAATCAACATCATCACAAAGTTGTTTCAGAAGTCCTTTAGATTGCAGAAAACACGTTCTGTCTGCTTGCTTGGATGTAGGTGGGACAGAAAAGAACAGAGCCACAGCTTCCCAGTAGTACTTGTAACACATGTAATATCCCAAACGGGAAGTTGGAGGTGTTGTATGATGTGACTCTTCCTTGCAGCTGGAAATTATTTCTTATTTGCCCCAATAGCTCCTGAAAACTGTCTGTCAAAGTGAAGACAGGATTGAAGCACAGATCTGATTTTCTAGGAGTATAGAAGATGGGAGGACACTGGATGGATGGTCCCAACACTGATGACAGAAGTGTTCCTGAGGCTTTCAAAAGTGTTGTTGTAGAGTGCCACAAGAACAACTGAAGGCTTAAGGAGGCCACAAGTATATTTTCCAGCAGGCTTGTAGTCAGGCTTAGTAATCCACACTACTATATGTTTCTTAAATATTCAAGGAACTAGGCTGAAGTGTACCCCCTGGTGCACCACTAGAAGAAGAAAGGATTATAGGATTTGGTCACAAAGGTGACAAAAGCTATGATTAAAAATGCTGCCCAAAGAACAGCAGGACTCATGGAGACAAACTGGTGGTTTCCAGACCTATGGAAGATCTGAAGTAGGGTCCTCTAGCTCACAAAAGTGTTTCCAACCTGGCACGTGTGAGAGACACCGCCATGGCACTGTCACAGGCAGAGATCCCATACCAGAATCTCAAGCCACTCACCTCTGTCAGAGCCAGAGATAACAGAGATAACAGAAATAGTACTTCCGCCTTCATCAAGGATAGACACAGTCTTGAGTGTGAGAAAATGCACCTCCTGAACCTAACAAGAAGAGTTAGGCACAAAGGTCTTTTTCCACTCAATTTTTGTGAATTAGGTTTTTCTCTCAGTGGCCCACTTTGAGCTCACATTATGTGTTACGATAAAGGTATTTCCTTTTCTTGTCAAGAATATGTCACCCACCATGGACCCATTCTTGATATGGAAAAACCATAATGAGATTTATTTCTGATTCTGAGCACTGCTTGGGAAAGTAGTTGCAATTATCTTAATTTATCTATGTAAAAAACCCAAAATTCATTTACCTGCTCAACATCTATTCAGGATTCTTTTTGGTAAAAGCTATACGTGGTGCAATATAAATAGGAAATGTAAATATTCCGTGCAAATGTCAAGACACACTCTAAATATTATGATCCTACACAATGCGCAGTGTCAAATGTGACAACGAAGGCAGAATTTACTGCTCAGTCCAAATACATAAGCCACTATTAATTCAGGTGCTGCAAGTAGCTGATCTACTCTGTGTGTTAAAAATTACACTCAAATATGAATTAAAATTTGAGCTATGTAAGCTAAGCTTCCAAAAAATATAGTGCTGCAATGGTAAAACAAAACCTACAAATTGTATTTTCAGCATCCACATTGTCATATATAATTACTCATTTCCGAGACGGCAGTTTGGCTCAATTTTTGATAATTTTAATTCAATATTTTATTCATCATGGTGGCTTGCGGAACATGAGTTAAAATTGGAATGTTCATGCTTTCAATTCCTCTTTTTGTTCAAATAGAACTGCTTGTACTTGCGATTCCTGTTTTCGTTCATGCACTTGCAGTCCTGGTTTTCTCGCAACATTTTTTCCTAGGGATAGGTGTAATATTTCTGAACATTATCATCTGTAGAAGAGCTGGCTCTCTGTTAAAGGTCCAGAACTAATAGCCAAGCAACACAGATCCAGTTCTTTACCAGGGAACAGCCACCCTGTGCTCTCATATAGGAAAGTCTGATTTGCAACTTCTTTGAAGAGGAGGCAAAATAATGTACAAGTACAAATCGATCTTTTATTCTGAGCTGCCAGGGGAAAATACATTTCCTCTACAAAAATGTAATTCCTTTCAGAGTCTCTACGTCCTCATTCAAATACAATGAATAACCAATAGGCTATATCTACTCTCACTACTACTCCCATAAATATAATTATGGAAAGTGTTTCTGCAAAAGAACTTAGTCCAAGGGATGCTGAAAAGCTTTCTAAATTCTAGAAATCTGGGTTCAAGCCTTGGAAATTAAAATTAGGTCTGTATAATGTCGACATAAATTACTTCCTTTCTTTCTGTACTAAAATATCTTAAAAACATGTACTTCCAAAATTGAGAAGACAGTCTCTTAAATCATGAATCAAGCCCGGACATTCTTCCTTTAGGCAAAAATTTAAGTTTTGACAATAAGTAATGCTGATTTTAGAAAGTAAAATATGCCATCAAACTTTAAGCCTATTGAGGCTAGAAAGGATCATCATCACAGCATGGTCTCCTGCAGAAGAGAGAGAGAGACAATTCCACCCACAGCTCCCACCGCAAGCCCAGCTGGTGCTACAGCAAAGACACATCTTTCTGAAAGACATATATTTAAAATCCCTAACTAATAGAAAATCTCTCATGCCTCCCTTCCCTGCCCTTGGAATTGTTCCAAAACTTAATTAATATTGTTCAAAAGAAAAACAAAAACCCAAAAACACCAAATCCCAAGCTTTAACTCATGACTGAGTTCGATTTCCAACCTTTAGACTTCACTTACTATGCCTTTCTCTTCTATGGTAGAGCACTCTAATATCAAAATTTTCTTCCCACATAATCACACTACGATCTCAGCACAACTGATAACCTTTTCTCTCTCATTTTGATAAGCTGGATAGCTTGAGCTTCTAAAATCTTTCATGTTTCTCAGATTCCAGACTGCTTTTATGACTGAATTTTTATGATATATCTGTACCAGAAATGAACTTAGTATTAATGACCAATAAAAATCTCACCAATGTTGCACACAGAAATAAGAAAACGTTTTTGCCTGCTCAGTAGCGTACACCTTCTGCACTCAATTCCCATTATTTCTCCTTAGGACTCTCCCAATAACTAATTTTAGGGGCTGCTCGTAATAGAAAAAGATAATTTCATTTCTGGCAAGATATTTAATCTGGCCTAGGGTAAAATGCTTCATTTCAGACTTAAGTGTCAAAGAACTTTCATTTCTTAAACTTAAATGAAAGACACATAGATATAAAATTAATTTTAATAGAAAAAAATTATTAACATTGTTATTCCAATATTTAACATTCATTTTTGGGCCCAGTTTCTGAAAGAGAAAGAAATTTATGTCTCCTCTTGCATTCTTTTCCCTCCTGAAATCATATCAACAATTTCTGTGAGGGCTAATTTGGGTTAAAGCAGACTGCAAAACTGAGACACAGTGACTGCAAAGGTCTCATTCCCGTGCAGTTTATTCCACTTCAGAGTGAACCAAGTTAAGTAAGAACACAGTACTCATCTTTCTGAGAAATAATCTTTATGTGCAGTTATTTAGAGTGAAGGTGGATTGTAAGAACCTGAATGCAGGGCCCCAATACTTGCCAAAAGAAAAGGAGAGTGCACTGATTCATCTGCTGCAAAATGCAGAGCTTAGAGAAAGTTTATTAACTGTAATGCTAAGATAGCACTGAGCTGGCACAGCTGGCAGCTAGAGAAGCAAAGAAATATTCCTGTTTGAAATGTGAATACCACTGATTTGAAAATGTTTGAAACTATAAACACTGGACCCAGGATGTTATTTTAAAGTCAATTTTCAGAGAGCCAATACAAGAGCAGTCAATGATAGAGGAAACAGCACACCTCACTGAACTGTTTATTGTCAGAACAATAGCTATGATACACACTGCCACTGTTCTGGAAAACACCCTTAGTATTACTTTTTTAAAAGGAAATGAATGCAATAAAAGGTTCTCAGCTACTGCAAGAGAAATAACAATATTAATGTCATTTGAAAAGTTGGTCAAAGCACTTTGATAATGCTCATGAATTATCAGCTTTTTTTGCAATGTAACTGCTGTGTTTGGAAATTGCACTTCCCCACTCGTTCTCATTATTCTAACTGTTCTTGCAGGATGCCTGGTTTTTAAAGAGTCACCACATGCCCAAGAAAAAGGAAACATGAGTCTTCGATGTGCTTTTCTCCTGCTTTCATTACAGAATGGGAAAATAGGGTTGCAAGTGCCCCCTCTGAGCAAGAAGAGCTGTCCTTCCCAACCAGCAGCTCTACAATATGACCACGAGCTGCTGATAGAGTTGCTATGGTTATAAAGAGGTCCTCTGTGGGAGACATCTTCACTTGTGATTAGGTTTTGACAGAGGGATGCTTGTTGTGGAAAGGAGGGAAGGATGGAAAGAGCTTCAGCCATTTTATCCAGGCAAAAAGCAGAGTTACGCTATATCTGAAGTGGGTTTGTAGCAAGCCCTGTTTCTGCAGGACCAATGCACCAGGACAAACTTAGTTTCTGACATACAGGAGATTTCTGTACAGGTCTGAAGTGATGACCCTACACAGAAATAAAACAGGAGGTCTGGTCTTGAACTGTGGATTTTCCTGCAATCTTATGCAAGAGAACATTACGCTTTCTGAAGGGTGATGAAAATAGAGAAAAATAATACATGAATGAAGACCTGGATGTGGCAGGTACTAAGTGAGGTTTTGTGCCTCTGCACCAGAAGCAGTAAAGAAAAACAGCATTTGGGCTTTTCATCCTAGATGCTTCTACTTTTGTTCCCAAACCCGTGCCTCCTCATTGACAGAAGGGGAAAAGCTGAGAGGAGCCAGGGAAGATAGAGGTGACCTGCCCCAACTGGGCCAGAATTTGAAGGAATAAAATGTTGAGCATGGGCCTGCAGCACTTAGAGACTGCTGAGGAGGTTGGTTAAATCATCAAACAATAAAAAAGCCCTCTGCCTTTATCTCCCTCTGCCTTTTCACTGTTTTCAGGATTTAGCCCATTGCACAAGCATCCTCCTCTCTTCCCGCACGTTTCCTTCCATCCATCCTGCCAGCCCCAGTTGAGGGGGATGACCACCTGAGATACAGCCGGACAGGAAGCTATGCTCCTCTTTACTGTTTATTAAACTATCTGCTTCATCATATAAAATATGGGGGTTTGTTCCCTCTCTCACATCAACACCTTGGATCTTCAGAGAAGTCTTTCCCATAGAAGGATGGAGTGGGAGAGCTACATCTGCTCTAAGAGAGATCTACCTTCATAAAAGGGAAAATGAACTGAAATCTTTATTTCAAAGTACCAGGAGAGCTCAAATACAAGCAAAAACCTTCCAAATGAAGTTTTAGTGAAATAAAGAAGGCTGACGAGAATGTTTCAGAGCGTGAAAAACTGTGAATAATAAACAATATAAGTTCTGTTTTACTAGGAAATCTCATCACATAAAAAAAAATCAGTCCTGTGAATCATCCTTGATGCTGGCTAGCAGACTCTGTGTTCAGAGCACAATGTCTGCCCTGTCTATAAATATTACTACGGCCAGTAAACTCAAGGCAATGGCAAGGGGGCTGTAAAACTATTGAGGGTACTGTACACTGCAGTGGTTATAAAAAATGCCATAAAAGAAAAATGATCTTTTATTAGATCTTTTGTTTGGGAGGACCTTTGCATTTTAACAGGGCATTTAGCAACCAGGATAGCTCTTCAAAAGCAGCAGTCTCACTGCCCACAGATTGGATTTGGAGCCCTGTGAAGTCCTAAAATTACTTCAGCCAAGAGATGAGGGCCCATCCCCGACTGAAGAAGCAGGATGTTCAGTTCAGCTCAGCTTGCCATCTCCTCTTCTCTGGTCCTTTACAGCTTTTATCACACTTGATGCAAGAGAGGTGGTGCCTAAAGCAGCCTTTTCTGTTACAGCTTTGCTTTCAGCAAATGGAAACCCCAGTTTGCAAACTTGCTCTCTACCCAGCTGATGCCCAAAGCCAGCGTGAAGCTTCACTGCAGGCTCAGAAGCAGGATCTGAACCCATGGCATGGAGCACAGTGTGAAAAGCCACCGTTGCTTGTGAAGGAGCTACTTCTGAGCTGCTGCTCCCTCTCAAGACACATTTGACACCTCGGGCCTGTGGAGGTGGCTGATGGGTAACATCTATATGCTGATACCCACTCATTCATGGTTAGTATGGCAAGGCAGCGCACACCTTTCACTTGCCATGAATTCAAGTGAGAGTGTAGACTCCTAAGCTTGCCTGTAGTGTTGCATGTTCTCAGCTGAGACCAAACCTCTGTCGCCTTGCCCAAATATTCTGAATTTAAACATGCAGAAGTTCAGGAGAAAAATATATTTTCTTCTAAATGCTCCATACGCAACTGCAGAAGCTTGGCATGGAACTGCAAAGACTGACATATAAATTGCTAAATATACACACAAGCCAGCTAGAACTAAACCCCCTCCATTCTATTTATCTCACGTAGCTTAAGACAGTGACAGTGTAAGAAAGTTTCACGGGGCCTGACGGGCCAACTGTTGTGCTGTGGCTTAGTACCACAGCTGATAACCAGGCTTTTATTATTCCTGCAGTGGGATATGTCTGAAAGCACTCTGGGGTATCCATAAAAATCAGAATGGTGGGGGTTTCTGAAGTGCATCTGTCTTATGAGATGGGAGAAGAAGTTGGTCTTGACCTCTCGACTATTTCCTCTAGACCGTTAAGACAAATACTAAAGGACCTTCAATGCCCTGGCCAGGGTGGAGACAGGTCACATGAAGAAAAAGATATTATAAAACTCAGTCGGGCTGCCTTCAATTCAGGTGTCAGGACTGACAGGATTATGACTGAATTGAGGGAACTTTAATATTAGAAAGCCAGCCAGAGCATACTCTCAGACTAGATAGGCAGATGTTGATTATTTCAATGGAATAAAAATGAATATATTGCCTACAAAGGAAACTAATATTTTAGAGGTTTGATAGCTTTTGTCAACATGTGCAATCATAACAAAATATGATGCACTCTAAAGATTAAGTATGACTCTTATGTGATGCCCAATGAGTACTTTGGGAGTTGTTTTTACATATCAGAGGTTTAGAACTTGGCCCTAAGAGCATTAATATTTCCTTTAGGAATAGCACATTAACAGCAAATCCAGCAAAACCCTTTACAGTACACTATAAAATATGTCTAAAACAAACTCTGCCTCACCCACAGAGAGGTTCAGTCTTTGGATAATTCAACACTTCTCATCCCTATTTAAAAAAATCCTTCAGATTGACATAAATTCGATCTGTATCTACTTTTCTATTACAACACAGTCTCTCTCTATATTAGGAGCCTAATTAAACACAAATGTTTACTTAAACTAGTCAAGCTCTGTGTATTCTTTACTAAAGCCAGCATATCATATCAAATTAACCCTTCTGCTTTTCTGGCTGTGTTGCTTGGATTGCCTGGCTTGCCTCTGACTGAGAACTAAACCTGTTACAATGGAATTCAGGTGAAGAGCTCGTGAGGGGAAACTTGCGCTCTGTTTACCTTAGCCTTTTGTCGCATCAGCTGGTAATATGTTCAATATGGCCATAATTCCACCCAAATGCATCCCACAAATACTTCTGCAACTGCACTGAGGGGGAAGAGGGCAGCACTGCTTCCATCCAAACAAGATTTGCAGAATTACACTATGGGATATAAGAGCAGTATTTGCTCCTGCAAGCACAGTAACTGAATTTCCAGGATATAATTGGATGATGTAGTTTGCAGCATCTCCAGAACCCCTTGATGGAATTACATCTGCCTGATAAATTATATGGTTTTCAGAACTGTATTTCACACGATGTGAGCCCTGGTGTGGAGCCCTGTGTCCTAAAGTCTCTATTGGTATCATCTACTTCTGCTCCTGACATACCAAGAAAGAGGCTTAAAATACAATGAGCCACCCTTTGCTCAGACATGAGGTAGAAAGGGAATGCCCACGAGCTAACGGGAGCCTGCTCCTTGCGTAAAGGACCTTTCCCTCCATGAGGTGCTCTTGGTTTTCCCTCCTAGGGCTAATGAAGGAGACAGGAGGCAGTAGGGAAATAGAATGTCTGCTGCTATCTACAATGTCTTTACTTCCCACAGAAAAGCACTACAAACCCACAGAGCATCAGGCACCGTGTTTTCATACACGTGGTAATCTGCAAGCATGACCAGCACTGGGGACAGACTGCTACATTTGGGTTGACCCAATACATCTTATTGTAAAGAATCCCAGCATTCTTTTATAGCTGAAATTTTAATATGCTGAAACAAAGTGGAAATGAAGCAGGATTACATTTTGGGTTCCTCTGCTGCCTTTAAGTAGAGGACAGTATATGTCAAGGGACTGGATTTCAATCTGAGAATGTAGGAGGAATTGAAAAATAACTCCTATATAACTCTAGCAGTTCTAATGGCAGCCTCAGCCCCTAAGAACCGATGAAAGAAGCAGGTCTGCCTTCCTCTCTCTATCCCCTGATTAAAAGAGAATACGCAATGAGGTTGGACAGAGAATAAATGAATGGGAAAATAGTCATTTAATACAGTTATTTAATTAGTTCGTTCTGCTTCTCATGGTAATGTGGCAGAATACGAGACTGAACAGAACAAGGTACCTGCCTATGGCATAATTAGGCCTTTTAAGGATGGGGAGAAAGGCATCAGTCTGCACAGGCTGGCAGAGAAGGGAACTCCAGTGAACACCCAATTTCCATAGCTGGAAACACACAGCTTCTTTAATTAATGCAGCTGATAACGCATTTAGTTATCTTTTTTAAAAAGAAAATATAATTATTGTTTGTCACTTGAAAAGTACTTCGTTCATGTTCTCTACATTAGATGATAATGGAGTCCCCTGGCAAAAAGGCATCCCCTGCCCCTCTCATTTTAAAATGAGAGTGGGTGGGAACTGGGCACAAGGAATGGAGGCAGGAAGGACTCTCCCAAACCTCCCCTCCTTTTCCTCCTCTTTAGAGACAAAATGAATCACTCTGGATGCTGATTGAGTGCCCTAGAGATGGGTGCACTCACTTTTCTAACATACGTAGCACGGCGCATCGTAACACACAGCCACATGCACCCACTGCCACCCCTCGCCCTGAGGGAAAGCTGGGGAGAATGGACACTTCATACAATCATAGAATCGTCTAGGTTGGAAGGGACCTGTAAGATCATTAAGTCAAACCATTAACCTAGCACTGCCAGAAACACCACTAAGCCATGTTCCTCAGCACTACATTTACCCATCTCTTAAATACCTCCAGGGATGGTGATATGGTGATGCCCCCTGGGCAGACTGTTCCAATCTTTTGATAACCCTTTCGGTGAAGAAAGTTTTTCTAATGTCCATTCTAAGCCTCTCCTGGTGCAACTTGAGGCTATTTGAGAGGTTATTCAACCCACACAAGACACTACTGGAAACAGATAATTTGGTTACTAGCAGCTTGTAAAACAAAAGTAGAGTAGGATAAAAAGCTGACCTTGTAAAAGAGCTCTAATAGATCTGTATGACATGTTTGACACATACACCCAGGAGCAAAGATGCTGTCAAAAATTCTAATTGCATTGTAATAAAGAAGTAGCTTTAACTAAAAGTATCATTTTGGGGAAAGCATCATCATTTTCATTGGACTCAAATGAATATACATACGTACATATACTCATCCCGAAGTGAAATGTACCCTATTATAACCCTACATCTGTAGTACTAAAATACAGAAACTCACATAAATTGATTTTTAATAAATGTTTGATCTCTTCAAAGAATCCTGCCCCAAATGTCTCTCTCAGCTAAGACTTCTAATGTGACAAACCTCCAAACAGCTTCAGTGTCCACCTGCAACATACATCACAGCTTGGCAGAACCCTTTCCCTTAAACTAATCAAAGTTTAGCTCTAACCGACTCCCCTGTGAGGTGTAGAACAAACATTATCTTAAGTGCATCTCTGCTCATTTAACAGCCTAATTTAGGATACAATAAATACACACGAGCATTGATCAGGATCATGTCTGGTAAGAAGCTGCTCTGACTGAAATGGCTAAATGCCTAACCACTGATTTTAGTTGGAACTGGATTGAACTACGCAGTAGGTCAGTTAAATTAATATCTATCTGAAAATTACTATAACTACTCCAACTTGTCTCACAGAATTACATAAAAATAACAACAGGATCAAATGAGGAATTCATGCCAGGATACTGAAAACAACCTAGAAAGTAGCACTTAAAAAATGTGGCCTGATATTGATGACAATACTCTATTTATTCCTAATCCAAGGACATTAATTTTTATGTCTTTCTTGGTATTGCATTTCCCTGCAATACACACACAGACACTTTACAGATCCTTCACACTTATTTATCAGGTTGATAAGCATTTCATCAATTTTTTTTTTTTTTTTTTTTTTTTTTCTTGGCTATGCTTTGCACAGCATTGGACTTTTATCTCTTGCAACAGTCTAATTACACAATTAGAAGATTTTTTTCCCCACTTTTAAAATTCAACTCAGCCTGGTATTTCAGCACATTATCTTTATCTGGGGAGATGAGCAACACCTCTACTTAACTTTTACGGTTAAATTTTCAAAGTCTGGTGCTGTTGAGGCTATTCCTAGCACACGTTTGGCATCAGCTTGCTTCTGTAGAGCAGGCACCTGGGTTTATCAGCCTGCAGGATTGCAGCCAGCCTTCCCAGCTGCTCATGAAGCACTGTATTGGGTACCTCCACACTACTCTGCCCTTTTGTCCTGCCACCCAGGACTTGGACCTGACAGTTTCAGTTCAGTCAGTCTGCACCACTTTCAGTCCAGAGGTGCAAACTGCAGTCACACACCTTCCTGCAGTCACAAAAGGTCTGACCGCACCCCAAAAATCAGTTTCTCTGGGCATCATGATGATGCCTACCATGTCTACACAGGAGCGAAGAAGCAGAATCACACTGGTGGTAGTTTTTGGTTTGGAAAGCACAAGGGAAAGGGAGGTCAGCTTGCAGGAGGCTGGTACGCTGCCCTCACGTCGGGGTGGCAGCACTTGTGGCAACAGACCACTTCATTTGCTTGCCAAATTGGAGAGATATGGATTTGATGGGTGGACTGTTCAGTGGATAAGGAATTGGCTAGATGGTCACATCCAGAGGGTTGTACTCAATGGCTTTAAGTCCAGTTGGAGAGAGGTGACAAGTGGTGTCCCTCAAGGGTC